>JAHFWG010000066.1:0-31930 GCA_020233015.1 Callinectes sapidus | reverse complement strand
CTCTCTCTCTCTCTCTCTCTCTCTCTCTCTCTCTCTCTCTCTCTCTCTCTCTCTCTCTCTCTCTCTCTCTCTCTCTCTCTCTCTCCATTTCTGCTGATATTTCCCATATTCTGGAAGTTTTTACAAGTATTCTTCAGTTCCAACTTTCCTTCTTCTCCTCGATTGCATCCCTGGGTCATATTTTACCCTCGTTCTCTTTTTCCTCGTTTTACCTTCCTTTGAAATTGTACAAGATATTATTTTTGCACTGTATTTTCATTTACATTACATTCAGCACAGTATTTCAACATTTCTCCAATCCCAATCAAGCGAAAGTATTTTTAGCTTATATTTTGGTGTTCTATAGCTGAGACAGTGAACTAAAATCACAGTACTGGAAACTCTTATTTGAAATCCTTAGACTCCATAATCTCAAACACTTGCGTGCTTCACCTTCACTATTTCAAAATTTTACTTAGATATTAGTTTTCAAAGGTATTTTGCGGTTCTAGAGGTAGAATGACAAGATTTCTACATTATTAACTGGAGAAACAGACTTGAAAACCGTGATAATAATTTCTGTAGCCTTCAAAAAATAGTAGTGGTGAGAGAGCAAAGAGTTTCTGAATACGGCCTCCGTAATCTTTTGAAGGATATATATACACCGTTGACTCACCTCCAGCTCTGCCCTAATGTACTGCCTTCCTCACATATCTTTTCATTATTTCACCCTACAGAAGCCTAACATATGTCGCTACTTGGAATTCTCCCAGGGTTTTGTTGTATACGTCACCATAACATCTCACTCTCTTTCTCTGTTCATTATGTCACTCCTTATTCACCTGCGCGCCTCGTTTCCATCTCCCAGCAAGAACAAAACTCAAACTCAGCACTTCGTTAAGAGTTTCCGCTTACCTGTTCTTCCTTCGCCTTCCCACCTTCCCTCCCGTCCCTTCCCTCTTCCCTCCCTCCCGTCTCTTCCCACCTTCTCTCCTTCTCTAAACTCTTCAGGTACATCCCTCCAATTACGAGGTGCCTTCCTAAGGTGAAGAGAGCCCCCTTTCCTTCCTTACTAATCCCTTCTCTCTCTCTCTCTCTCTCTCTCTCTCTCTCTCTCTCTCTCTCTCTCTCTCTCTCTCTCTCTCTCTCTCTCTCTCTCTCTCTCTCTCTCTCTCTCTCTATTTTTTTATCGGGTAACTCTTGAGTGACCCTCAAATGTAAAGTAGTAGTAGTAGTAGTAGTAGTAGTAGTAGTAGTAGTAGTAGCAGTAGCAGCAACAACAGCAGCAGCAATATCCTTTTGAAATATAAATAGAGAAACTTATTTGAAAAAAAAAATGTTTAAAGGATGTTGAAGTGTATCCCAGTATATGTTTTTTTTAGTAAAGTTAAAGAACATGTATGGAGCAATTTAGCCCAACACCATACCAAAGAAATGTCAAAACAACAACAACAACAACAACAAAGACAGGAAAGAAATAAGTGCAAAGTATTGTTGGGAGGAAATGGAAGCAAGTCAACAAACTTACATAATACACAAACTTTTACCAGGTCACCATCATGAGGACAGTTTCAACACCTTCCTTCCTTTCTTCCCTCCTTCCCTTCCCTTCCTCCTCTATCATTTCCTCCTGGCCTATTTCCTCCCCACATACCCTCAGAGGAGCCGAGGAGTTGGGAATGGGGCGGGAATGTCAATAAAGTTGGCTTAGGAACTAGACTTCGAGAGAAATTTTTGTGGTGACTTGGGCGTTAGGATCAGATAGACGCCCACCCCCACCCATTCCTAACCCGCTCCTGTCCCCGCCCACGTCCCGCCACGCAACCTAATCTCGCCTCGTGTTTTGTTCCTTATTGTCAGTACGTCTCGCTTCATGATTGGTCGGTTTCCTTGTGTTTTGATTGGCAGGTTGTAACTCACGTATTGACTGGTTGCTGATAACATTACTCCTCCCACGTCAACTACACACACACACACACACACACACACACACACACACACACAAGAATTGTTAACTTTATTAATGAGTTCCTATTATATTCATCATTGGCTTTTTTTTCGTTTTATCTTTTTTATAGTTCAGTTCATTCAATTGATTTATATGACGTAAATTTGTATTTTGTGCGTTGTTGTCTTCTTATATTCATTTTTTTTCTTTCTTTTCATCATGTACTCCTTCATTTTCTCAGTCCTGGTCCGTATTTTATGTTCATTCATCAGTTATCAACACACTGGTCGTTATGGTGAGGGAAAATGATATTCTAAATGTGTGACGCACGTGTGACGGTCGTTGTGGTGGTATTGCGTCACTCGTCAGTCCTCCGCGCCGTGCCGTGACGTAGTGCCGGAGCCGCAGCTGGTGACCTTGTTTGCCTGCCTCTCGTGACATTGATGTGTTGAATAATGTGTGTGTGTGAGTGAGTGTGGTCGATCACTGAGAGGTTCGCCCCTTGACTCTTAACCCTCTGCAGCCCACGAGATGACTCCTTCTCCTCTGTGATCCGTTGTGATAATAGCCAAGGCTCGTGAATCCCAAACCAAACCTTTTAACACTCCAAGGACCGCTCCTTGTGGGGACTCCGTCTGCCTTCACTCAGCGTTTCGGAAGTGTGCTGAACTCAACTCCCGTCTATATTGATAAGTGAATGAATGACCAGACTACCCACAAGGCCGCTGTTCCTAGGCCAAAGGATGAGTTGTGTCACCCGGCGACCTCCCTTCATTCTCCGGCCAGTCTCGCCTCGCCTCTGCTAGATGCTACATTTTATTACATAATCAATAAGGTGCGCTCTATCTCTCACCCGGGCCAGTGACTCACGCCCTTCCCTGCTTAATCTTGGCTCCGAGAGGACTTCAGCGGGGGCCTCATTCACAGCCCGGCGCTCCACAAAGGATGGGCCGCGGCTCCCACTGGGCGTCAATTCACACCAAGTACGAGGCGACCGACCGACTTCCACGAGCTGTTAAGGGCGACGCGGCCTGACTGTGGCGGTGAAATCTTTGCCTCGAGACTTATTTTCGGCGTGTCAATAGAGAGCCGAGCAGCTTCCCGAGGCCCCGTGGCTCCAGGGATGGCCGGGGACGCTGAGGGAGGCGGCAGCGAGGCAATGTGAGCCGCGGTGAGCCGTGACGCAGCAGTGCGGAGACGGCGGGGTGACATGTAAAGCAGCGGCTCTCCCCTGCACCAGTCCTGACGTCAGACAAGAAACACACACACAGCAGCACAGCAGCCATGTCGTCCTACGACGAGAACCTCTTCCGCCACCGCTACTCTTACTCCTACGATGCCGAGTAAGCCTTTCCCACCTGTTCCCCGGCTTCACCTGCCCTGGCCACTCACGCAGGTAGTGCTAGTGTAATTAGTCCTAGATGTAGATCCCTTTGCGGTAGTCACCTGTGCTGCTCCCTGTATCCTGGTTAACCTTTAGAACGACCTTTGCGAGGCTTGCTTCAAGGCACAAATTGGAAAGGATATAGTTACTTTGAACAATATCTGGAGTCTCTTGCAGGGTCACTTGCGAGGTTATATTTACACAAGGCATTACTGACCCGCCTGTAAGAGGGAACTCAACACGCCCCGTCGCTATCGTTCAGTCTTTCAGGGGCGGAGACAAAGCCACAAGCACTCCCGCCCCGCTGCTTCCCCTCGCCTCCGCAAGCAACGCGTGAAATATTCCAGGCCAGCAAGCGATCGTAAAAGGTCAACATATTCCACGGGGGTCTGAGGGCGCCGCTGCGAAGTTTACGCTGGCCAATAACTCCGGGTTAGCGAGCGGCTGATGGCACAGTCAACACAGCCACGTCATAACGCTACTCGGAGCCACCAACCCTACACTCACTGACTCCGCTTCTAATACTCGCCGGGGGAGTTGAAGATCATTTTACCAAGTTCATTACCGAATGCGTGGGAAAAAACACAATGTCACCTCATAATTAACTTCAAGCAAGATGGAGCGAGGATATGTTTAAGACTGAGTTTTGCAAGGGTAGGTTTTTGTTCACTTTTCTCCAGCCATTACTCAAAACATTAAAAAGAGCAAAGGCAAGGAGAAGAGGAATCGATACGCCCAGGATAGCGCCAGAAAGGGGATTAGGCGCCAATCAGTGAGCTTCCAAGAGTCTAGGTTCGGCGCTCTGCCTGCCCGCCATCTACTACCCACGCCAATGTCTAGCATCAGGGGAAGTAAAGGGAAAGATACAGAGAATTAAGGGACAGGTGTTATTGAAAGTGAAACGAGACACTAGTATTCTCATTACTATTCCATTAAACGTCTGGCGCTTTCTGGGGTACCTGGGACGAGGGACAGAGAACTATTGAAAGTATGGAACAATATGAACAACACTGCCATATCCATACGCGTCTCCTCCTAGAATATGTAATTGCGTCGATAGAAAGGTCTTATACTTTAGCCATTATCTCATCAGCAGCTTCAAATTTACTGCTGAGATCATGGCTAAAGTACAAGACCAATTTCGGGAGGTAAAGATGGATTTTAAGACTAAGAAGAAACTTACTTAAGAATATTTGTTAATACGGGCCCAGGTACTGTATATGTATTGAGACACTGCCAGGCTGGATAGTATATACTGCGCGGGACTTTGAAAAACGAGTGATGCCTTGAACAATAGACCAGACGTAGGGGACGAGAAAGGGGCGTGGATGAGAGAAATTCTGCGCAGCTCTCGTGGTGATGGTCTTCGTGATTGCCAGCGTAAAACTTTATGGGGAGATGCGGGGATCGCTGTGCTGAGTTGCTGACCAAACCAGGCGGGGGATTTAGACCGAATAGGACGCTGTTATGCCGAGACACACCAACCCATCTCAGGGAAATTAAAAAAAAGGAAAAATTTGTAACTTGCATTCACTTTTGGGGGGAATTGCGTAAGACAGTGAAGAGTGAACTGCGTGACTCTGAGGATAGACATGGAATTATTGTATTCACCTTCCAGGACTGGCAACTAAATGGGTTGTTTTTGTTTCTTTCTTTTGTTGCTCTTGGCCAGTTTTCCCGTCCGACATAAAGAAGTATCTCAGTGAATATTTATCAAAGGGAGCAATGTACCAGCACTCAGTTCTGCCTACACTTTCATGTTCACTACTAGACAAATCCTTCCCCATAACTTTTTTTAAGGCATACTGTTTGTGGTTTTTGCCTTAGTCTCTTGAATAATCATGTAGTATAAAAGAAACACAAAAAATATCCTTGTTTTCCTCTTCTGTATGTTGAATAGTAAGTAAGATTACTATGAATTAAAGAATTAAATCAATGAGCTGCACCCTTTACGATAGAAAAGAAGGCAAACTTAACATTTCCCCGACCCTGGTCTTTCAAGTCCTCCAAAGTGAAGGAGAATAGTGAAGCGAGAGAGTCGTATTCCAGACGTAGGTGGGCGAGGCAGGGGCGGGTCACGAAGGCCAACAGAACCTTTTGAGTCAAGCCCCAGTTATTTAAATAGGACACGTCCCTCCTCCGCGCTGAGAGAGAGAGAGAGAGAGAGAGAGAGAGAGAGAGAGAGAGAGAGAGAGAGAGAGAGAGAGAGAGAGAGAGAGAGAGAGAGAGAGAGGGGAAGGTGTGTGTGTGTGGGTGTGTGCGCGGCTTTCTCACATTATCTCATCCTCAAGATAGTGTAAGTTATGGCGCATTATAAAGTATACATAACTTAATGACTGAGGATGAGAGAGAGAGAGAGAGAGAGAGAGAGAGAGAGAGAGAGAGAGAGAGAGAGAGAGAGAGAGAGAGAGAGAGAGAGAGACATCCCTGTGAGAGAGAGAACCTTCAACATCCTGAGAGAGAGGCGAGGGGGGAGGGGCGGCCAGCTTCCGGACTAGCAATGGTTCCTCGTGTCTCATCCTTTCCTGACTCCTGAATGCATTATTGATGGAATCCTGAGGCACTGCGACGTCATGTTCTGGCACGAAATTCAATAAACTTTGATGCACCAGATAGGAAAATATGCTGAGCCAGACTGGAGACTTGAGTGGTGACTGGCTTTGTTGTTAACCGTACCCAAGTGAGGACAAGATAAGATGACACTCATGACATTATGTTTTATGGTGTTTTTAGAAGAGAATAGAGAGGGCTAGACAGGAGAGGAAAGTGAGACAGTAAAGTTCAACGTATTAAAAAATGAGAAATGTAATTAGGGATTTTACTTCGTGAGTATCATTATTCAGGAAGAGATTATTAAATTGACATAAGGTCTTGAATAAGAGTTTAGGGGTGGTTCAGAAAGAACCGTAGATGAAAGGGGAATAATAAAACTAACTGAGACTACTAAGGATTTCAATTACTTTCTTTATTATCGTTTATTAAGTAAATGCAACAAGAGGGAGGCGAAAGGTAACTAGATTTAACGAATTTGAGAAAATGGTTCGACTGAAATAAGTGTGGAGTTGCTTAACAAATAGAGGAGCCGGTGTGATTCTCTACGACACGTTAGAAAGGAAGACATTCGAGAGGATATAATGCACGAAGGAACGTAAGCAAACAGGGAAATGTACAAGATGAGTACAGAAAGATGCGAACCGTGAAACCTTGAGAGAGAAAAGCTGGGAAGAATAGAAGGAGAGACGAGGATGAGAAAAATTAGGAGAAACACTGTATGAGAAGATAATTATGGTGGTTTCTTTCACAGTTTCAAAAGAGGATTGGCAATATACATGCTCAGGAGAGAAATAAGAAAGACAAGAGAAAGGGTAGAGAGAAGATAAGTTTGTTGGAGAAAACTGCAGGTAGCAAGACTAAGTATGATGAATTCTCTTACAATTTAAGAAGATGGTTGTCAAGAGTAATAACTCCGTATTTCTTTTCACAAATAAAAGAAATGAGAGAAAGACGGACCAGAAAAAGGACGAGAGAGAAGAAAGACAGTAGAGAAAAACTTGTGGAATTACGAATAAGTATAACACTATTTCCACAATTCCAAAAATAAAAACACACAACATTGCATTTCCTCATATTCCTCTGCACGAAGTAATATACCTGCACCTCAGATGAGCTCCACACCAGCAGCACACTTTACAGCCGCCCTTACTAACCTGCCCAGATATTACAGGGGTACTTCAAACGTTTATACCGACTAAGTAAACATTTTTCTCAGTCCAGGGAGCTTGAGCCTCTTGAAGGAAGGCGTGGGTAGGAACAGGATGTCATTTTATCAAACTTCCCGGTCTTCCGCGCTACGAACATCACCTAGACGCACCCACCAGTCTCCCTCCCGCCCTCCCTCCCCTCACCTGTCCCTTTACCTGTATCCCACACTCACCTGGATACCCTACCTGTGATGGAATTTACTTCTTTTTCCAACCTGTGATGATACTTGGTTTATTTTTATCCCGACTAGTCTCTCTCTCTCTCTCTCTCTCTCTCTCTCTCTCTCTCTCTCTCTCTCTCTCTCTCTCTCTCTCTCTCTCTCTCTCTCTCTCTCTCTCTCTCTCTCTCTCTCTCTCTCTCTCTCTCGCTCTCTTGCTCTCGCTTTCGCTGGTTCACTTTAAAGTCCAGCGTTTCAATATTCCATACAACCCTACATCTATTTTCTTTTTTCCGCATCCCTCACATTCCCTTTTTTCGTGTAATCGGTTCCCTCCTCTTCCCCTTCTACCTCAAAT
This sequence comes from Callinectes sapidus, assembly GCA_020233015.1. NCBI lineage: Eukaryota > Metazoa > Arthropoda > Malacostraca > Decapoda > Portunidae > Callinectes > Callinectes sapidus. The sequence goes on along the minus strand of JAHFWG010000066.1, from coordinate 24,342 downwards.
TAAGTTCCCTACGGGCTCTCTCTCTCTCTCTCTCTCTCTCTCTCTCTCTCTCTCCCCTCGGTACACGCTTTAATGGTCTTTTCGCTACGTTGTGCTGGACCGACAGGTAAAATTATCCGTCTAGCAGCGTGACTTACTTTCTTCCTTTCACGTAAGTTCTGCAGATTCCGTCTTAGGTTATGAGGGAGACGACGGTGATGAACACAGCCGGGTTTTCTTTCGTAAGGAGCAATAAAACCGAGCTGCAGATTATTTCGCTGCGTTTTTTGTTTTACGATTTTCCCCCTTTCCCGTCAGACGCTGCTGGTTTTCTTGTTTTTGTTTGTGTTTTCTTGCCCAGAGGAAGCAGCTGCAGTCCGCCTTGGTTCTCCCCGTCAGTGATGCCAGATTAAGTTTAAAAGGGAGGGGAACTTAAAAGACTGTCCCTCAATCTCCGGTGAAACAAGGACGAGACTTAACCCAGTGTTTATTTATTCGCGTATGCTGTTTCCGATGTGACTCAGAAGCCGTAGACAAGCATTAGCTCTTTTACGGCTTGTGTGGGGCTTCGAGGGAGACGGGGGGAAGGGGGAGGGGGAGTGAAAGTCTGCGGTAATTGCATCCAGTATAGCCAGTGATGCTTCAGTGTTTCCGTGGTCTGCACACATGCCTGTCCCTGTATAAAGCAAGGCTGTTTACATACATCTCTCACCCCTCCCGTCCATAATGTCTATTTCTCTCCGAGTTTCATTATTAACGCAGCACTAACAGCCTGGTGGTGATGCTTGTCTTGTTACGTCTCTGCTATTTATTTGAATTCGGCAGAAGTAGTAGTAGTAGTAGTAGTAGTAGTAGTAGTAGTAGTAGTAGTAGTAGCAGTAGTAGTAATTGTTGTAGTAGCAGTCTTCAGCACCATTGTCCCTGAGATGGATGGGTTTGGTGAGCCAATGCGCCACGTCTTCGGCCTGGCAAGAGTTATGGCTGAGGGAAAGTGAGTGAGAGAGATGGACTGAGATCGTGCCAGTGAAGTTATCGCTTTGGGCGCATGCGCGGTGCCGTTTCTGACTGCTGACCAACCATAAACCCTGGCTTTGTGTCGGCTTCCCTTAGGCTTAAGTAGAGTTAGGCACAAATCGCTTGGAATCATGCCTACGCCGTCTAGACACTGAATACCTCAATCCAGACTCCCCCGGGAAGACTTTTAAAGAAATTTGTTCCTGCACCAAACTCCGGCCCATCTCCTGAAACGCTTTAAGTCGCTGTTTCAAAACTCTTCAGCTGATTTTTAATTGTCTATTTTTTTAAGGATTCTAGCGACAAATTGTTAAGATATTTTAACATTACTAGCAAGATAAGCCGTCATCTGTTTGATTGTTTTTTTTTCTTTCTTTTTTTATACATAGTCATGGCGAGAGAGCAAAGCGTTTCAATATATGGGCGTTGTGTCTGCAAGCAGGTTTTAGTAACGCTTTTGCTTTTGCTTCTGTGTGTCCATGCTTCTACTGACGAGCGTGTCTGCAGCAGTAATCCCGCCTCATTGCATCTCTGAAGCGGTGCCTAACTGAGTCTCCTGGCGCAGCAGCACTGTGTGAATCTAGTTACCTTTAGGAGACAGCTGAGCGGGCCCGTATGTTCCTTCAGATTAATGCGTAGTCAAGGGGAGAGGGAGGAGCGGTTTGCACGGCTTCTCAGACCCATTAATGTCAAGTCTAATGAAGTACTGAGCTTAAGGGAACGTCCACATCGCAAGGGAAATCAGAGTGAGAGTAACTCGCTGCTCCCAGGGGACTCACTGGGTGTGTGTCCCCATTGAGGAGCACGGGAAGCGGTGGGTCACTTACAGGTGTTCCAGGGAACCCTTTGTGGCTCTGTGCCTAGGAGCTTTAGTGTGTGTGTGTGTGTGTGTGTGTGTGTGTGTGTGTGTGTGTGTGTGTCCGTCCATTTGATCCCCTGTCTTACCTACGAGTTACAGAGAAGTAAGTATTATGAGCATGGAGTTGGTTTTTTTACCTTCCTTGCCTCGAAAATCTCCTTAAATGTGTCCTGCCGTGGAGCCTGACGCCTGCAGCACTAGCCTTTCCCTTTTATACTTCACACGCCGCCCCCCTCCCCTCCCTCTGCACCACCCAAGGCGTTACTCATTCCCATGCTCTTTTTCTCCACAGCTTCGACGACAGCAGCAGCCTGAGTTCCGGCGTGAGCGACACTCTGAACGAGATGTCTGCCGAGGATATGCTGTCCACCTCGCTCTCCTCAGACCATCCCGTATACCAGAAGGTGAGTGCCCCCCCCCCCCCAGGCGCCACCATTAATAATACCATTACTATGCCAGTATTCAGAAACGCTTTGTTTTCTCACGACGACAATTTTTCAAGGCCACAGAGACAACTAGCCAGGTTTTCAAGAGTTTCCCCTGATAATGAACTAAAAAATCTTGCTAATCCATCACTATAACCATAAAATATACCCTTAAAAGTATGATTATCTCCTACTAGAGTCCTTGGAAAAAAGCGATGGTGTGAGAACAAAGTGTTTCAGATTACGGTCCCGAGTCCCTTCACCTCTGCTTCTAATTCTATGATGTTGAATTGCATCAAGGCACCATTAATCATAGACACTAGCGACGTGACAGCTCGACATCAATGTAAGTCACACACATACACGCACGCACACACACACACACACACACACACACATAGTGATAGGAAACATGTGCTGTTCTCCACAACATGCCTTCGTAGCCGAACCATATGGTCTGCCTCCGTTAAAGTGGACAACAACACTGGCCACGAATGTAAATGCCTGCCATCGATTTATCAGACATTGCTCTCTCACTCTCGTTTGCCTTCCAAATATACTATAGCCAGCTGGTACAAAACGTTCTTTTAGCGTGTACCTGTATGTGACCTTTTCTTCCTTTTTTCTGGTCCAATGCAATGTTTTGGTGGGCACTACTGACGTTCGTTCACTGTGGCTCTTGTCATTGGTGTCAGAAGCGTGTATTGACAAGCTGAAACGAGTGAACGGTGACATGGGCGGCTGCTGGCCGGGAGTGAGTGATGAGTTGCGTTGCATGGTGCGTGGCGTGTCTGGCCATAGCACGTGGTATTGATAGGTTTGCAGCTCGTGGTATTGTTGCGTTTACTGAAAAATGTGCCATATTGCGTCTTCTGGCTTCAACTAACTCATGCGAAACTTTTGCATTTAGAATTTTACCACAGATACGTTAGCAATCGTTGAGTTTTACTGTTAACATGCTGGTATTTACATTTGTAGTAAACAACATGGTAAATTCGTTCACTGTCACAGCTATTTATATAATGTAATAATGGTGTTGGAAAGCCTCAGAGGATGCGTGCTTTTCTCTCTCTCTCTCTCTCTCTCTCTCTCTCTCTCTCTCTCTCTCTCCGTATTGGATTATCGGATTATCCTCACCTGCGCCTCGTGGGCCGGGGCGGCTGGCGGGCTTAGCGGGGTGAAGCCGTGCGTAAAAGAGAGCAGCGATCAACACCTCTCGAGACAAAACACCTGAAGTTTGTACAAAATGGCTACTAAACTTGAAGGTCGTGGAATTAAGGCAAGGCTTGCCAATTATTTTAAGACCTTTTCCAGAAGGTTAGGTTGGACGGACTTTATTAAGGTGTACCTACATTGAGGGTAGCAGCAGTGAATGTGGTCGACTGAATGCAGATCTACCCGATGTGAAAATCCTATTGTTATTTCGATGTTATGCATTTTTTTATTTTCGGAGGCTAATTTTTAGAGAGTAATCTTTCCAGGCAGACAAAATCAGGAACAATCACTTACTCATGCAAACTTGTCTCCCCACCGACCGACACCTACAATAATTTTGACCGAGCCTTAACCTAACCTGTCAGTGATACTTCACTAGTACTGCAAATTAAGACATTAGGTACATCTGTTGATTAGTGCCTGTGGATGTTCAGGTCTGTCTAATGGAGATCTCACTCTACATGGATTAGGTTTGTTTGCTTTTGGTATGAATTCGTTTCATTATTAACCTTGCAATTCTTTGTGATGAGAAATAGAGCTAATATCAGATTGTATTACAGAGCCGTAGCATGAAGGAGGTTGGTCTGAAGTTGCCGGTGGGCTTGAGTGGGTCGCCGTCCCGCAAGGGGACCATGGGAGTGGACCCATCAGGCATGTACAAAGTGGTCCCCAGCCGAGCGCATGTCAAGAAGACAGAGAGCTCTCAGCAGACAGACAATAGTGCCTTCAAGTGAGTTGTACTTTGTATTAGCTTCAGTAATATCTGAAATTTGTCACATGATCTCTAACCTAGCCACTAATGCTATACATATATACTTTGGTAAAAAGCCTTGCAGACTAATAGGGCTGAAACTTGCAAAGCATTAGGCACAAACTTTACCATTGACTCAACATGTGTACACTTGTTGGGTGTTGGGAATTGCCTCAGTTCAACCAGGGCTCCACAGCATGTGAAAGAGATTATCACCAGAGTACACTGCATAATGCAATGCTGTATTGTAAGGATTGTGAAACACTGAAGCCTCCCTTTAGACCTCACAATCCTTAAGTACATGATATTGCATGGAACAAAATTATGGACAATAGCAACTTTTTCTTTCAGACAAATATCAAATACACAGTGGAAAAAATATCTTGAAAATGGTAAGGGGAGCTTGGAGCGTTCAGCTAGAGAGCTACAGAGAGGGATGGAACCTTCAAGTGGAAGCTCCAGGAAGATGGACCACAAGAAATCAAACTTAGGCTCTCCCCAGTCCAGCGTCCCAGGCAGTGCACCTCTCAGCAGTGGCTCAGGGCCCTCGGGCTCAGGCTCTGCAGGGTCCAGGAAGATAGAGAAGAAAGGGACCAGTGGGGAGAAGAAGAGAGAAGGAGAAAGAAGTAGCAGAGACAGAGGGGTAGGAGGCTTGAGTGCACAGCTTAATGGTGACTCGAAAAAACTGCAAAATCCCAAGACTGCTCCGAGTCACTTTGGATACAATGGCAAAAGAACAACCAGCTCTGGAAGTGTTGCCAGCACTGGGAGCACCAAGGGAAGCAAAGGAATCAAAGAAGACAGCACAGGAGGCAGCTCTTCTCATCATGAAAGTTCTAGTCATAGTTTAGAGAGGCCAAGAACCAAATTAAAGGTATCGGGAGGAACACAGACCACGAGTGACCTACACTACATGTCCAGTGGTGTGCACAGCGATGGGGAATATTCCTCAGGCTCGCTTGGCCGAAAGTATCAGCTCAAATCCTACTCCCTCAATGGCCCTGTGGCAGCCCAGCTATCACAGAGTGTGCGGGAGAGAATCATGCAGTCTCCTTATGGCAAGGTCCATGTAGGGGAGTATGCACAGTACCCATCTCCATACTACAGGGAGAGGAGCCCACGCATTAAGCCCACTGATGGCTCCTTGAGCGACTCTCCGTATTCCAATTACGCTGATCTGCAGTATGGCGGGAGTCCCTACAGCAGCCCGTACTCCTGGGTGTCCAAGAGCAACTATGCTGGCTCAGTGGCATCAGCACCCACGAGGTAAGTAGTTCCTGGCTTGTTGCTTCTGTGTGAGTTCTTTGCACCTTCTCTTGATCACTGGAAGCATACTCTTGCTGGCTTTAAAGTGTTGTAATATCCAGTAATTCACTTTTTGCCTTTTTACATGAAAACTGCACACACACTTCACCTCTGCAACATTGTGATTATTATTATTCAAGAACATTTGATTTTCGTGTGTGAGTAGCTCAAGGTGATTCAGCTTCTCTGCTTCCTTAAATCAAACCAGACCATTGGGTGGCAGTCTGACAGAAGCAGAGAGTATGGAGAGCATAAGCTCTAGTGCCTCGAGTATAGCTGCACAGATCCAGCACGCTCGGGCCACCAGCCTCACCCAGGCCCGCCTCATGATGCACCAGCGAGAACTCTCCTCCTCACCCTCCCCTAGACTTGCTCGCTCCAATAGTGTTAGGTAATCAAACATTTTATTTTGCTATGATTCATACCATTTTCTCCACCCCATTGATGCCCTGGTTTCTGAGATGTGACTTTTTTATGCTATTGTGTGTATGTATAAAGAATGTATTTTCATTTTGTTCAGTCTAACCATGTGCTACACTGGCTCCAAGAGCATCAGCTTTGTCATTGACTACCACTTTGAATATAATTTTTATTTCAACTCAAATTTCATATATTGGAATGTTGTATATGTGCAAGTACAGATTAACTAAAAACGTTCTTGCTGCATTTGTGAATGCAATGAATAATAAGGAAGATTGATTTATCATGCACTGAACTGAACATTGGCAATGCACTGTACTTGTGCCTTAAGTATTCACTAATTTTCTTGAATCAATTTACTTATTTTGAAAAGCTGTTCAAGTAGCCATGATACTGCATACTTCATGCATTCATTCACCTTCTGTTGACACACAGCCATGCCAGTTCAGGCAGAGTATTGGAAGGGTTCAGGGCAGCCAGTGTATTGTGTTATAATGGCCACTCAGAATGTGTCCATCACTCATCATTCTATGGTGTTTTTGTCAGTCACACAGCAGGTGAATGATTACAGTGACTTTATTTCCTTTGATTTTGTGCTGAATTGACTTGATTTTGGAAACTTAAAAAATGAAAGCTTACAGAGATTGGCACTTGAAAAAGTTGCACCTGAATTGCAATTTAAGAATATTATAGTGATTACAGTTCAAGAAACCTATGCTGTATGTTTTTTGTATCTTCAGTATTGTTAGCTTTTGTACAATCTGCATTTTCACTGTTTGCAGTTTTAACAAAATCAGTCAGGGTGGAATGTACCTTAAAGTGAAGATTGTTTTATGAATGAACTAACCCTGAATTTATATATTAATGTTTACCACAGCATGGATTAGCCACCAACAGAATTTAAAACTGTCATTGCTGTGAATGATATCAATCCTGCCCCCAGAACAATGGTTGATTTGCATGCCTTAAAATAAGCCAATTTTTTTTACTGTAAACCATCATCACTAACACCATTAACAAAACTTTGTGCCCTTCACAGCCATCTTATTGAACGGACCTTCCCTAGGTATGGTTTTTCTTGGCTTCCTAGATCACTTGTAGGCTTCAGGCCGCAAAGGAACATTATGAGTCCTCCTGTTGAAAAATGCATTGGATTTCCTTCTACTGCTGTTTGAAAACTTTTATCATTATTAAATTTAACAGTACTTTATTACACTTGTCAAAATAGAAATAAATGTAGTGAAAACAAGTTTGGTTTAGTCACAAGTTTATACATTAAGCAGGAAAAGATTACAATGCACTTTTCAGTATGTGGTTCTTATAATCTGACCCGCCTCAGTAGGTACTGTCATTTTGTATCTGTCTCACAGATGTCACTGTGTGTGAGTGCGCGTGTGTGTGCGTGTGAGCGTGTGTGCATGTGCGTGTGAGCGTGCATGCATGTGCGTGTGAGCGTGTGTGCATGTGCGTGTGAGCGTGCGTGCATGTGCGTGTGAGCGTGCGTGCATGTGCGTGTGAGCGTGCGTGCATGTGTGTGTGTGTGTGTGTGTGTGTATGTGTGTGTGTGTGCACACAATGTATTTGTCTCTTGTCTCCTGAACAGTGATCAAGGACAATTATGTACTTTTATCCATATTATTCCATTATTGAGTGGCAAAATGTTCTGTGTACATGTCCAGACAGTAATAGAAGTAAGGTAAGCTAAGACACACTGGTGACAAACTGATAATGAAGCTTTCTCAGCATGGCTTGTCATTCACTGCCTCTCAGCAAACATGAGCTTGCTTTTGCTTATATTTTATTTTCATATGAATATGATTTATCTTCCCACAGCAGTTAATCTTAGTTTTAATGTATAAGAAAATATTTTTGTTTTAAATTCACTTACAGGTTTTCCTTTTCCTTGTTGCATGTTTTGAAGAAATGCTGCTGACAATAATTCTTGCTAAGGAGATGAAAAGTTTGTTGTATGTACATATTCTGTTAGCAAATTTATTTTGAATTTAATGTAGATCAATTATTTACAACATTATTTTACCTTCATCATAAGAAAACCTATACATTTTAAGTAACACTTGTAGTCTCTGTGAATTACATAGTATGAGTCTCCCCACCTCAGATCCACAAAGTCAGAGAAGCTGTACAGCAGCAGTGGGCGGGAGAGCCACGCATCACAGCCCACCAGTCCCACACCTCCCGGGGGTGCTAGGCTGCCCATCTCCCCCCTCAACACCGTCAGAGGCTCCCCTTATTACTCCACTGTCATTCCCAGAACCTCCAAGGATGACGAGTGTAAGTGTCTTGCTGTAGCAGGGATAGCTCTCTGAAACATAAACCATATTCAGAAATGCTTTGCTCTCTCACAATGACTATTTTTCAAGGCCACAGAGATGATTAGCTGTGTTTCCAAGAGTATTTCTCCAGTTAATAATGTAGAAATCTTGTCAATCTGCCTCTTTAAATGTAAAAACACCTTATAAAACTAATGTAAATTTGAATAAAGGTTTTTGAAATAATGGAGATGAAGCACATAAGTGCTTGAGAATAAAAACCATAGCAACACCTCACCTCCATTACTTTCAATGGGCTACAGTTGAAGAGATAAGCTTTTAAGAATGTTTTTCTTTATGGTTCTAGTGATATTATCAAGATCTCTTTTATCATCAACAGAAAATATACTTTTGAGAACCCAGCTTATCCTCTCTATGGTCTTTGAAAATACCCATGGTGAGATCCCAAGGTATTTTTCAATAGCGGCCTTGAATACCCATAACTGGAGTGGAACAGAGTTTTTATATTCCACTCAAAGAATTATGTTTTTTTTTCTTTCTACAGGTCATGGCTCATCTCTATCCCTTGTGTCATCATCCTCATCACTGTACAGCTCACAGGAAGAGAAGCAGGCTGCTGAGATTAGGAAGCTGCGGAAGGACTTGGCTGAGGCTCAAGATAAAGTTGGAACTCTCACTAACCAACTCACTACCAATGTATGTTTGAATGCATGGAGCATTTGTCTGCAATGTGATATAAGTGTTGGCTGGTATTTGATCATTGTGATACTGTCAGAAATTTTAATTTTCTACCTGGGTTTCAATGGAATGTATCAGTTTCCTGCTTATTAAGACAGTGTTACATCCTCTAAGTGATGGATTTTATCAGTTCTCCCAAACAGACAGATAATAGTGTCTCTCATAACCACTGCCAAACATAACTCTTCATTATCTGTTCCAGGCACACATGGTTGCTGCCTTTGAGCAATCCCTCACCAATATGACCAACCGACTGCAGCAGCTCACAGCCTCCTCTGAGCAGAAGGTTTGAATATGTTTTCATTACAATTTTATAATGCATGATTAACTGTTTTAAGTCAATGGCCATACATATCAGTATTTTATGGATACATATACTATACATAACTGCAAAAAAAAATTCAGTTGTATGATTTTTTATCAAGAAAAGAAGTAAGTTATTTGAAGTAAGTGTGATGGGTTGAAAACTAACAATGCGTATTAGTATAGCTTGAAGTGAATATTTATTTATGTGCACAAATCATTTCAGGACTCAGAAGTAATGGAACTCAGGAAAACAATAGAAGCCCTCCGTCAGCAGAGTGTAGATGCCGGCCTGACAGTGGCCTGCCTGCAAAGTACGTCCCCTGACTGCCATCACCACCACCACCACCACCACCACCTCCACTCCACCCCTTCCCCCACCAGGCACCACCATTCCCAGCACCCTCCCAACATAGCCTCCTGTTCTGTGCTCAATGTTACAACCACCGGGAGTCGATCCAACTCACCCGAGAAACCCTCTCATGATGTTGCTCGCAGGCACACCTTTACGGGGAATTGTAAAGACCTTGTAGTGTGTGAATTTACTGAAGCTGGTGAGACTTGATCATGTTTTTGACAAGCAAGCAAGCAAGCAAGCAAACAGGCATTCTTCTCTTTACTTCTTAAGCTGAAGCTGATGTACTATGGCAAAACATACTCACTGTAGCCTCAGGAATCTCAAGGAAAAAGATCTGCTTGTTGAATCAGCAAAACTGAGCATCCTGTGAAAGTTGTCAGGCATGGGTGACAGTAGACTATGGGGCTCCTGACCTCCCTCTCTTCCCTCCCCTTGACTCCTCCCTTCTGCCTCCATTAAAAACCTAATTCTTGTATGCTTGGTGTTACTTCCTTATTTAGTTACCATGCATTTTTTTTTTCTTTTTTTTTTTTTTTCTTTTTTTTTTTGCCAGTTGACTTTGTTTCACTTACTTTTTGCTTTGGACTTTTAAATCCTTTAAAAGTACAGTGCTTGCTGGTAAAAATAAATTTGCTTACATTAATGTTTGTCATTTGTACTAGTTTTTGTGTAGATGAGAAGATTAACATACAGTTTTGCATGTTTATCCTATTAATGCCATACTTACTGTAATTTGTAAAAAAGATTTCCATTTAGCTGAATAGATTTACCATTAACATTTAATATTTTTAGTTTGAATTTGTTTGTAATTATGATAAAAAATACATATATTACTAATATTGATATTTAGATCAACTAAATACTGCTGAGTTTTGCCTAGCTTTTTTTAAACATGCATTTGTATAGTAAAACATTCATTCCTTCACTAAAAACATAGTGCAAATCCCTTTGTTTTAGTCAACTAATACTGAGTCAAACCATTAAATACCCTCATTTAGTTGCTGCTTAGCATATTTTAGTTTTCTATGATTTTGCTTTGTTATTTTTGTTATTAAAAGATCATTGTGATTGATGTAAAATGGTTCAAATTCTTACACTTGATTGTAATTCTGTGTAGGTGGCAAATTGGTGCGAGGAACATCTGTGGAGTCTGTGTCCAGCATCTCCTCGGCCTGCTCCGCTGCCTCCCACACCTCCAACCACGACAAGAGTGACGGCTCCAAGTCAGGGAAGAAGAAAGGATGGGTGAGTCCACACTTCACTGCTCACAAATGCTATTTTTATTGTAGCTTATGTAATATGGATCAATTATTCACAATTGTACTTCATCTTCATCTTAGAAAGAGCTATATATTTGTTATAACCTTTCTAGCCACTTTGAATTACATGATATGTGTCACCTTACCTCAGATCCATAAACATACATGAATATTTAGAAATCCACAGCCACAAGACATCAGTCATTTTTCTTATTCTCTCCTCAATTCAGCTCCGCAATTCGTTCAGCAAAGCATTCTCACGTGGCCACAAGAAGAGCAAGCAGGGAGGGTCAGGTGGCTCTGTGTCAGACATAGAAGGGATGGAGAGAGGCGACTCATCTGCCCCCGCCTCACCACAACTTCAGCGTGCTAATGGTGAACCTGTGGATCTTGACTGTCAGTCCACTACAAGGTGAGCACATTGATGTCTTAGGAGCATTACTCTTGGTGGGAGGAACATTTACTTCTAGAGATAACTATCCACACTTTTATTAATCTTTTTTATTTAATTTTTAATACAGTTTGCATAATCTTGTTTATCCTCAATATTGCAGTACAGCTAAACTCCTATGTTCCAGTTAGGCCTTAACAGCTGATGTACCAAAATTATAATTCAAACATAAGATTATAAATATTGCTACACAGTTCTTGAAATTGATGCTTTCCTCATGCACTTCTCTTACAATTTGTGTTTGTGTTTCAGTATGTGTAAAGACCAAGTGAAAGAAGAGGATGTGGAAAATCTGAAGTGCCAGCTGCAGGAGAAGGACATGGTTCTGACGGACATTCGCCTGGAAGCCTTGTCCTCCGCTCACCAGCTGGAGTCGCTCAAGGAAACTCTAAGCAAGATGAGATCAGAAATGATATCTTTGAAGCAGGATAATGATAGATTACACAGACTGATGTCCTCCAAGTCCCTAAACTCCTCCCAAAGTTCCCTACCGGTGTCAGACTCCATAGAACAGAGACTCAGCCTGGGAGAAGAAGTGACGATACCAGACTCCACTGATGTGATTCTAATTGACCCGAGTGATAAAGACGGAAAGAGAGTTAGTATTACTGTGTACATGGGCTGCCACGGTGACTACGATAAGTATATGAATCCCATTGATGGGCTGCAGGGGAGTGAGTGTGTCATAGGTGCTATTTCAGTAAGTGGTAAGACCAAGTGGGACATGTTAGACAGTCTGGTGAAGAGAATTTTCAAGGAGTACATCTTAAGAGTGGATCCGGTGTCAAACCTCGGCTTGAGTGCAGACTCCATCCTCTCATACCACATCGGAGAGATCTCAAGGGGCCGCCATCCCGAGTCTCCCGAGCTCTTGCCTTACGGATACTTAGTCGGGGAAGTAATGGCCATCAAGCTCATCCTGAAGGGGGCCAATATTAACCATGTTGATGCTTTGGCATTTGAAACCATGATCCCTAAGTCAATAGTGCAGAGGTACGTGTCCCTTCTCACCGAGCACCGCAGGATCATCCTCTGTGGACCGTCGGGGACAGGAAAGACATACTTGGCCCAGAAATTGGCTGAGTATTTGGTGACTCGCATGGAGAAGGACCCATCGCCAGGCTATATTGCAACATTCAAGTACGTACTGCATGATACCTTTAAAGATTCTTTATAGTGAATATTTTTTGTTCACATTTAGAATTTCACCACTGTACATGATATGCTATTATTATATGCTTTGAACTGTAGCTAAAGACTGGTGTGTTTCATTTCCAGTGTTGATCACAAGACTGGCAAGGATCTTGGAGCTTACTTGTCCCACATCAGTGAGCAGTGTGAGAACAACAGTGCTGACCTGCCCCTGGTCATCATCCTGGACAACCTACACCACGCCGGGGCACTGACTGATGTGTTCAATGGCTTCCTGAGTGCCAAGTACACCCAGTGCCCATACATCATTGGCACCATGAACCAAACCACATCTTGTTCCACCACAAACCTTCAGCTGCACCACAACTTCAGGTCTGCTGCAGTCTTATTGCCATTGTGGTTGACACACTCTGTGTACAAATTTGAACATTTTATTTTTTGTCTTGTGTTCGTTTTTATCAATATAAAAATCTTACCTAAAGCATTATCAGCATCTTGTACTGTTTGTAAAGATCAACATGATTTTCCAAATAAAGTAGAAAGGTAGAACAGCTGCCTTCAAAGATGTCACTTGTGCCACACACAGGTGGGTCCTGATGGCCAACCACATGGAGCCAGTGAAAGGCCTGGTAGGGCGTGTGGCACGCCGCCGCCTCACCCAGGTGGAGGTGGAGGCCGGTTCCCGCCTGCCCCGCCTGCAGCAGGTCCTGGACTGGCTGCCACGCTGCTGGAGTCATATTAACAAATTCCTGGAAACACACTCCTCTTCAGATGTCACTATTGGTAAGGATTTTTTCCTTATATGCCAGGTTTTCTACATTGCATAGGGCATTATCTTCACATTGCAAGACTCTTCTGAGTATATATATTGAGTAACTCATTGCATGTAGTTACAATAAACTGTATGACAAAATTTTTATAATTATGCCTTTGTGGTACAGGGCCTCGTCTCTTCCTGTCTTGCCCTGGCTCTTTGGAAGGTTCACAGGTTTGGTTCACAGACTTGTGGAACTACTCCTTGGTGCCCTACCTTGTGGAAGCAGTCAGGGAAGGTCTTCAGCTCTATGGAAAAAGATCTACGTGGGAGGTATGTAGACTATTGCCTTAAAATGAGAATGACATCAATGAATTATTTGGGATGTATTTGAGTAAGTTACGGATGGGTTGCTGAACATTTTATTAGTGTGTGTTATTCAACATACTATATTTATGAAGCCAAAACCTGTACAAGTAGTCCAGACATCTGAAAGTAGAGACATTTTGGAAATAAGTAGTCAAGTGTCTCTAGCAACAAATCACCACTACCAGGACCATATGACAAGCGTATCATTATATGACCTGAGTACCATCCACTCTAATGCCAAGTGACCAACTTCCAATTATTAATGGCTAGGAACAAAAATTAATTGGTTAACATGAGTATAATGAAAGTCTAAGCTTCAACTTGTGCCATTCATGAGAACACTTCCCCTGCAGGACCCAACCACCTGGATCACTGAGACGTACCCATGGCCACCAAGCAGCCACGCCGGACCCCAAGCCTTACTGTCCCTGCGCCCTGAAGATGTGGGATATGACACTCTGGCTGCCACTGTCTCGTCCACCACTCAGGATAAGTTCAAGAATGACAATCAGGGAGAAAATGACCCATTGGTAAGTGGAATTATTCAGAGTTTTGTACCTCTTGGTGGTGTAGTGGTGGTTATCACACTTGCCTCAGTATCTGCAACTCGTAGTTTGAGTCGGGATTGGATCCTCTTGCACAGTGCAAAATTAGCTGCTCATCTTCTCTTGTGTGTCCTCCCAAGTAAATAGATCATAAAGAAAGTTTAACAATGGGAACTGTGATAATTCTGGTGTTAATCATGTGAGAGTTAAGAATTTTTTACTTTAGCAGCAAACAAATAGAAATTCCTGACTTGGCTATTGCTCAGCTCACATTTATTATTCTAAGTTAACTATCTATTGTGGATAGATGAGGAACAGTATTGTGAGAGTAAGAGCATATATATCTTAAAAGGATTTCCATCTTGATGTCTCCTCAAATTACCTTTTTAATGTGTTCTCACAAAATCTTTATCTAACATCTAACAGACATTTTCAGAAGTCTTACATAAATATCAAATCTTGAAATATTTGGATTTACTTACTAATGATATCTTTTCTTCTCATTCCCAGCTGAGTATGTTGATGATACTGCAAGAAGCTGCAAACTATTCCAGTCCACAGCAGGATTCAGATGCTGCTTCCATAGAAAACATGGAAAACCCCTTGAAGTCAACCATCTAAGAACACTAATGTTGCCTTTATCATCAAGTGGATCATCAATGCCACAGAGATGAATCAGATGGAATCAGGACAGGAGCAGATATCAGCAAGCAGGGGAGCAGAGGGCGAGATGGGCTAAATTTTGTGGGGGATGTGAGGGAAGACGGGTACATGGTGGGGTCTAGTCAGTCCTGGCGTCTTCTCGCCAGATAAGTGGTTCTGATAGAAGTTTAATTTGTACTACTGAGTTTTGGGGGACTTTCATCAGACTACATAAATAGGAATGTAAGTGATCATACATTGCTCTTTTCATGATACAGCATAAACAATTTTGAAATAGATATAATCTTTGGAAATGAAAAAGAGACATCTTTCTACTATTTTAGATAAAATAGCCAGCATTTGCTACTCCTGTTGATTCGCATTGGGTCTACAGAGAGCATGGCATGGTTCCTAATCTGTACATTGATGGCATCTGTGTGTGATGGAAAATGGACTATGAGCTGAACATAACATTATTATTAAGCTCATTTTCCTCCATCAATTTATAATCATTGATTAATTTAAGTATACTTTATAAAAATTATTTTGAATGCCTGGTGTTTGTGCTGTGTATACAATAAGCTGTTCATTTCAGACCTTTTCTTTTTGCATTGAGACTGCAGAGATCTATACTAGATTATAACACATGGTGCACAAATATAATGTATGAGGAGGAATAGAACTTCCAAGTTCAAGTTCTTCCAAATTACTTTGATATGTATATATTTATGAATGGGTGAAATGGCTAAAAGCTTTAATGGGGTTCACTGATGTGGTAGATTGATGTGTTTTGTTGCTTTGAAGCTCTTGCTGTCAAGTGTTCAGCTAGCAGACCCAAACAGCTGCTGCTCTGAGATGAAATACTGCTCTGTACATGTGTGTGTGTGTCTGTCTGTCTGTCTGTCTGTCTGTCTGTGTGTGTGTGTGTGTGTGTGTGTGTGTGTGTGTGTGTGTGTGTGTGTGTGCACATGTGTATGTGTTTGGTGTGAATTGAGTTAAACCAAAGCCAAGCTTTCCAGTGTCCTTAGCTTAAGTGCCTGAGAGCTAAGAGGACACCACCCCTTTAAAGCATCTTTATATTGTTTTATTTAATTCTGAAGATTTTGGACACAAGCTTTTGAATTTAATAGCTTGAACATTTTACTCTTCCTGCCCAGAGTTGCCAAATTCTATATTGCTACTGACTTTATATATTTTCCTTTAATATTGTAAATAATGTACATAATTCTAAAATAGAAGAATACTTACTATCGGGAGGTATAAGTGTGTACTGTTTCATTATTCAAGTGTGAATGATTTGTGTGTATAGATTGAGAAAATACTACTTCACCTCAATATTGTGTGAGAAACTTGTGATAACATGAAGCAGCAGCAATGTGACAGTCAGCTTAGAGTCCATGGAATTATATTGATGCATTTGATGGATGTTGATGTCACAGTGACTCTGATGATGTTTAATTATTCAGGCTACATCTGTAATTTTGGTAGATATACAAAAGTGAAGTTGTTCCCTTATTTCCATTTTTATACAGAAATTGGCATTTTTACAATGCATTTCTTTTGAAATATACTTGAGTGTTCTTTTACCTATTTTTTTTATATATATGTAATTTGTTATTGTACATTAGTGGGAGGGGGAAGATAGGGATAATATTCCCGCATGTGAAGATGAATATATGACCTGACCAGGCACTCCATGGTTGGAGGGGAAGACTATTGCCACTGTGTTCTCTGTATTCAAAAAGAAAATGTAAGTACAGTTCTGGGAACTATTGTTTATCTATTTTCTCATAGACAATGTATAATGTTTGATACACATGCAGGAAGTATACATTTATAGTTGCAGCATCCTCTGGACACACACACACACACACACACACACACACACACACACTTTAACTAGTGCTTTCACCTTTTCATTTTCATACGAGAAAATTTTTACGACTATATGCAATATAATGAAATCTCTATAAGCATCTGCAAGAAGATTATGGGCGAAAAGGAATATATTTCTACCCTTTTTAATTAAGTATTTAATGTGGCTGTAGAACAAGTTTGACATGTTCAAATTTAATTATACTTTATTTTGTATTAGCGTATGAACGAATGCTTTCCCACTCCCACCTTGGCTGCCGCTTGGCCACTGGCCACTGGTCAGCAGTGCGCGCAGCCGAGGAGGGAGGAGAGGTGGCGGAGGCCAAGGCAAGGGAAAATCAGTTTGATACGAGGAAGTGCCTGTGCTAGAGGGGTGATGGTGTGCTGCTGCTTGATGGTGTTTTATTTAACATGGATTTACTCTGATTGGGCCGTGACTGCCTGTGTGTTTGTGTGTGTGTGCTGGTACAAGCTTGGTGCTGGGCTGGGTGACCCAGGAGCTGCTGATCAGCTGGACAGCCCACAACACAAACACTGGTAAGTAATCAACACTTGTCTACCTAGAGAAGTTTGCACTGTTTTGTTATGATAGGCGTTTTTTTTTTTTTTTTTTCTGTGTGGTTCCTCGTGATAATTCCAAATTCCGTACGACCCTCAACAAACAAACAGGACAGTTAAGTGATGCTAGTGTCTATGTGGAGACCGCCACGTGCACCAGTCTGCCTCACTTAAGCCCTCATCACACCAAAACCTTCCAATGACAGCTGTATCTGAACACCTGCTAGCAAAACATTGTCATGTGGCTCCATTTAGTGACACCAGTGGCTGTATTAGCCAAACAGCAGAAAGGCGGCAGCTGAGCAAACCCCGTTCTCTTGATGACGCCACACCTTGGCCTGCAACTTGGGGCTGTGATGGGACTTCATCTGCTAAGGTCTGGAGATGGAAAAGCAGAAAAAAAGGCGTCATTCTTTTTTTTTTTTGTGTGTGTGTGGGAGGGGGGGGGGGAGGTAGAAAAATAAACAAAATATCTTCTTAGAAATAATAGAGATGTAAAGTGGCTTAAACAAGTCCCTTATTTGATTTTCACATGAAAGTTCAGAAAAGATTAGCCGTTTAAAAAAATACTAGTATTAATCATCATCAGCTGAAGCAGAAGGGCCATCCATGATTTGATTAAGTGGCTGCCTGAGGAGTAGGGCTAAGGTGAGTGTTTTGGTGGAAAATCAACTTTATTAAGAGTATCCAGTTTTGCCAAATTGCATAAACTATTACTGAAACCTAGTCATGCTCCTGTCTTCGTGAGACATAATGGCGTGGTGATTTTGTAATGGTTGTTATACTTTTAGGTGGTTATCTCTATTCTCATTTGTTGATATATTCGGTTGCTTTTATAGGCCAACAGTACATCCATGTGACTACCTGCGTGGCTTTTTTTTTTTTTTTTCAACATCGGGGGGTATTGGCAGAGAAAGCTGTCAGTCTTACAGACATGGAGTACATCGGTGGGAATGATACATTTTTCCAAGAAACCTTCTCGTTTGGCCTCGTTCTTTTCGCTTATTTATTACTTTTCCTTGATGTTTTGTGTTTTGTTTATTTTTCCATTGTTTATCTCTATTTCTTGCATAATCTACTTGATTTCTTAGCGCACATACTGTGTGAATAGAAATTTAGCAAGATAGAACTACTGTTTGGCCGGTGTGTTGGTGGCAACTAATGCTGTTCCCTGGTCGTGACGTCAGGTGTGGGTGGGTCCGCTGGTGTTTGTGGCAAGTCGGTGTTTCAGTGGTTTGTGGGAAGAGGTGTGAGGTGGATAGATGCTCCTATTCTATGGAAAAGCCTGTGGTTGAACGGATTTGAAGTGTTTTATTACCATTTTAGTGACATATTAAGACGATTTCTACCTTGGAAGTGCTCTGATTGGAGTGACAAGGGGGATTTCAACAGTGTTTTTAAGCATCCAAGGACAGAATAACAAGACTGCTGGTGGTTGTTTAGTGTTCATGTCATCCTATAACTAGACTGAAGCTGCAAGATGGAATGACAGAGGCTGAACTACGTTATAAAGGTGACTGCAACCGCTGTGAAACAAACCTTACTGTATCGTGTTTATTTAAGGCAGTTACACCTAGTCTATATTATATAGGTGGGGGGGATCATCCCACGGTTTACAGTCGATCCGCCCCAAGTCCATTCGCCCCGTAGGTTGGGGCTCATCTACTCTCGGGGTAGTTGATGGGCCCCACAACCAAATCTTGGCGCCCCAACCCTCGGATCAATGGCTGAACGAATCATTTCAAACAATTCGAACCAGCAAAATGAGGTTACTTTCGAGGATAAACACACTTCCATCACGGCGACTGCCCTGCCAACATACCCGTGCATTGTCTGTTTTAGCGAAGTAAGACCAAGGCAGCAAGCAGTGTGAAAACTGCTACAAATGGCAACACCGTACCTGCAAATCGGGTGTAGTCAGCTGGATTATCGGAGGATGAGCCGTGGGGAGGTGGATGACGTACAATGATACAGCAATAATTGCCAACAAAACACAGGTACTGTGTCGGTATTTTGACCGATTATTCGATACTGATCATTTACTTTAATTACTTTATTACACACACACTTATCTCCCCTCCAGCCTGTTTTCCTCCATCCGGTTCCAAAACGCCCCACCCACCCCCCTCTCTCTCTCTCTCTCTCTCTCTCTCTCTCTGATGGTTTCTAGATATGAGTGATGATAGTGCACCACTTCACTTGTTGCGTACATTCACAGCCAGTGGATCACATCCACTATCTTTCCCCCAGCTAGTTGGAGTGTTTACAAGCGAAATGTAAGGACAAACAATGATGTGGAAGGGTGGCACAACCGCCTCAACAGTCATGCGGGAAAGAGCCAATTACCATTCCATGTCCTGACTACCCTTCTAAAAGAGGAAGCTGAAGATATTGATATGACACTGAAGTTAGTGTTTGGCAGGAAAATCAAACCAATCCAGATTAAATCATATAGGACACTCCAGGGCCGTTTGCATAATTGCTGGGATAGGTACGCTAATGGAGATCTGTCGCCAATGCAACTACTTGCCGAATGTTCCTATTTTGTTCCTATTGTGTTTTGTCTCCTTTTATGTTGATTCATGACGTTGAATATGCAATAAGGGTTTTTATGACTAGTATGCAATAAAACAAAAATTATATAGTGTTATGATGGTGCTATTCTTACTGCATCCAATGCGTAATATTCTTTACTCATGATGACTAAAAGTTTTCAAACTGTGAAAAATAATAGTTGGGGCGCAACAACTCAATATTGAGTAGTTTGGGCGCATAAACTATCAATGAAGTAGATTCGCCCCAACTTCTGGGGCGAATGAACTTGGGGCGCATCGTCACTGGGGCGCATGGACCGGGCACCCATCCCACCACAGACCCCAGCTCCATCTTGCATTCTTTCGTGGTCAATTTTAAGTTTGGTGAAGGGTTAAGTGAGATTTAAGGGGGTGTCGAACCCCCTCCCCGGGGTCTGTGCCATTTTAGGTATCCCTCCCTTAGCCGGCTCATATTTCAGTATATTTTCTTTTATTTCTGGACTGTTTATTTGGGTTTTATAGTGAAATTTGATGCTATGTACGAGTATTGCCTTTTGAGTATTTTTCGTGCCTGTGGGGGGGTGGAGATAGCTGTGATTGGCGTTATTATTGTGGTAAATAAGGGCGGATTTTTGTTCCAAATTTACTGGAACGCCCAAGACCATTTATTATTTGAGGCAGTATCAAGTTCTTATTAATTGCAAAAGATAGTCCATATAAACCATGTTTTATGACCTAAGTTCAGTGGAGAGGAAAAGTGTTTTCTAATGGTGTTAAAGTTCCATTAATAATTTAATTATCACCCTGTGAATAATTTCTTTCTGCCTCTAACTCACTCTTAAGTGTTGAAAATAATTAATCAAATGTTTTGAAGTGGTTTTGGGTTCCTTTTCTTCAATAACTAAGGTATCCACCTATAACTATATAAATACAGACTCACCTAAACATTTTGAAAACCTCATCCAAAAAATATACTAATTTGTTGAGTATTGCAACATTTCCACTCTGTAATAATAAACTAAATTTGTATCTGTTTGGTGTTATCCAGAGATACGCAGGAATATATCTATACCTCAACTGGGTTATTGCTTGATTATTACATACAAATACAATGTGGTATTCATCCCCAATCATAGCAGCATCACATATATCACATATCCTTTCCTCTCTTGGTATATTCTGATATCTTCCTATTGTTATAGGTAATCTATTATTATTTGTCCTTGATTTAACAATAGTAAATCTTGCCTTAGTTTTAAGTTTCAATAAATAATCCTCCCTACCAAACACATTCTTAAAGCTAACATAATTACTACATATTGACTTTGTTACAATATTGCCATACCATTGAGTGATCCATTGGTCTTTCAGCCTGTTCTATAGCTTTGCCTAGCCACACAGGGTTAGGCACCTCCTGGCACAACCACACTCCAGACATCCCACAGTTGTTCAGTACTGACCTGACTTCATTCAGCCAAGTGGAGGTGTACAATCCAACAGTATCCAAATATAATAGACAATGATACATAATATAAGCTAATTTCCCAGGGTTACCAGTTATTAGTCTAACCCAATACTTTACAATTCTCACTTTAATTTTAACCTCAAGTGGACAAACTCCTAGATCACCATAAACCATGTCATTGCATGTGTTCTGTTGTACACCTAAAGTATACTTCAAAAACTTCATATTCAAAATTTCTACATCCCTTATTACATTATATCCCCACACTTCACTTCCATATAACAACACAGGTACCACCATGGACCTAAAGAGTTCCAATTGGACGTCTACTGGGAGATCAAATTTCCTACATTTGCCAATGACACTGTACATTGCTCTTGTGGCTGCCTCAACACATTATTGCTATCCGCTTCTGAACCTACCATTACTACTAAATAACACCAAGGTATCTATATTCCCCTACTGTATCTACACTTTCACCCCTGAAATCAAATTGGTTTTGTTCTGTCTGAGCTCTTCCTCTTCCAAATACAACTACTTTAGTCTTACAGTTAACTTTCAGTTTCCATTGATGACAATAATTATCCAAAGCTTTTAATGCATTCTTTATCCCCCCTTCACTGTCTGCCATTATCACTGTGTCATCAGCATACATTAATACAAGTAATTTCAAATAAAGGTCTAGCCATTCATCAAATTTCAGATGTGCACAGTTCTCCCCTACCAAATGATCCTCAAGATCATTAACATACAAAGCAAATAATAAAGGTGAGAGATTTTCTCCTTGCCTTACACCTCTTATCTTATCTTATCTTAAAGATAATTTGATGTTTCTTGATTCACAACAACACATGATTTTATGTTACTGTACATGTTCCTTACCAGACTGTAAAGTTTACCTATGATGCCAGCTTTTATAAGTTTGTACCATAGCTCATCTCTCCACACCATGTCAAAAGCCTTTCTATAATCAATGAACAAACAAAATCATTTCTTTTTCTTCCAGAAACAAATAAATAATACACTTTAACGTAAATAAATTATCTATAGTAGAGTAACCCTTCCTTAAACCTGCCTGAGATTCATGAATCAAATCTCTCTCATGACAAAATACACTAAGTCTTTCCTTTATTAAATTTCTCCTGCTGCCAGGGTGGAATACTATGCTCCCTCCTTTCCCAAATATGTGCAATAATGAAGTGCCTCGTACTCTAGCAAGATTTGATACAACTTCCTGCCATAGACATTTAATCTGTTAGAAGTACGGGCAGTTCGGCAGGTGTTCAACAAGGATATCAATGCATCATCACCTCTTCTAGTCATTCTAATTGCAGCAGATATAATCAATTCTTTAATTCTGCACTGAATACTTGGAAGATACAGTTCCATTCTCATCATTTCTATTCTAGTAGTTCTTGCACATCCGAATATAGTTCTCATAGCGTCGTTTTGCACCACTTCTAAAGGTTGCAGGCTTTTCTGTGGAAGGGACACAAGGACAGGGGCAGCATAATCAATTATTGATCTAATAGTACTAATAATATACATGGTCCGTAGTACAGTACAGGTATACCTACCCCACTTCCATTATTTGCCAATACTCTCAAAGGTTTCAATCTTGCCTTACAAATATTTTTCACATAGTTCACAGCACTCTGAGTTGAGTGAAAGCTGACATACATTCCAAGGTACTTATGATTAGCAACTCTTTCCAGTCTTTGTCCATTGAACATAACTACTGTCAGTTGCATCCTTTGACTGATATTTGGTTTTCTCACCATTTTTTTCCTCTTTTCCCCCCCCAGAGATCATGTTTGAGTCATTCAACGTGCCTGGGCTGTACGTCGCAGTGCAGGCAGTGCTGTCTGTCCCTGGCGGCGGCGTCCTTGGCGTCACGGCAGTTACCTTCACCCTACAGAGAGAGAGATTCAGCTCCATCTGGCCGGACATTGCCAAGGAGTTGAATAAATACAATAGTGACAGTGACAGTGACCCGGCCGAGTAGATAAGGAAATACGAAGGCAAGAATCCTGTGAAGAACAATCAATGAAGCCTTTACTATTGACATTGGCTATGAGTGAGGCTTCCTGGGACCTGAGATCTTCTTCCATCCCGAGGTGAGAATGTGTGTGTGTGTGACATTATTGTTACAGTCACTTAGTCAAATGGCCTTGCTGTTGATAAGTGTGTGTGTGTGTTTGTTGGGTTTGTAGGTAAATTGGCAGGGTTTTTTTAATTTGTTATTCTGTTTTGGTTATAAAGTGTTTGTGGTATTTTGGTTTTAAGTGGGAGATTGGAAATGTGCCAATTTTCACTGGCCTCTATGTGTGCGTGTGTGTTGGTTGGTTGATAGAGAGGTATGTATGTATAAATTTACCTAGTTATATGTGTGCGTGTATAAGTGAGTAAGAGATAATGTGTATTGAGATGTATTTACCTAGTGTGTGTGTTGCAAAGACAGAGAGGGTATGTGTGTTGTAAAGATAGAGTATATGTGTGTGTGTTTGTGTGTGAGAGGGAGAGTGCACAATTAATTCATTCCTCACTAATGCTAATGATTACCTGGGGGGTTATAAATCAATGGATAAAGAATAGCTAGTCAGATTCACATTTTTTCATTTTTCTTCGCCCAATGATGCCAATTTTTTTTCTTGTGACTTTCTCTTTTTTATATATCAATTCCTAATGTATTCTTTCTCTTTTTTATATATCAGTTCCTAATGTATTCTCTGATAATTTATTGATAGACTTACTTTACACATTGCCAACCATTGTTATATTGGGGTGAGGAAGCTTAGAATGACAATCTACCACTATACCAGGCCACCAATCCTGTCAAATAGTAGTAGTAATAGCAGTATATCTGTCTTTACAGGACCATAAACATGAACAAACTCTCACCATTCACATCTTTAGCCTCTGGGATAGTAGTAGTAATAGCAGTCTATCTAACTTTACACTGTGGCTAGTTATAGTGTTAAGAAAACAGTGAAGAAAGTGGTGAATGAAGTTGTAGTGTTAAGCAAGCAGGGAGGGTATTAATTAATCTAAGCTTCCTCAGTCTCAGAATCGAAAGGTGC
>JAHFWG010000103.1:378377-388377 GCA_020233015.1 Callinectes sapidus | reverse complement strand
ATATCACAACATTTATTTCAGCCTCACACAATCAGATCCGCTTTCCATTAAAGACAAGAAGAAATTAACTGATGATTTATCTAAACTATACTTTCATTTCACCATCATTTCGACAATACTGATGTTAAATTAAACGTTTTAGCACCAAGACGCTTTTTGACATAAATTCTGACGTTTTTAAACATCTTCAGAAACTTAAGAGGGGATTGAAATACTGCATAGACCCTTCCTAATGTCAATACAATCGGTTAATCATTATCCAAAACCTAACCTCTTCAGTACTGCGACATATTTCTGCAACGCGTTTTTTTGTGTGATTAGATGGTTTTATTGACATTAGGAAGGGTCTATGGAGCTCAGAAGATTAGTGGCCAGAGTCCGTACTTTTTCAATCCTCACATGAGTTTCTGAAGCTGCATAAAATCAACAAATAATCAGCACAATAAATACGAAAATGCGTCCCGGTACTGAAGGAATTACGGTGAAAACCCATCGTGATACAGAAGGACGTTTAAACACAACACCCCATGCAATATCACTAATTCTAACCACCCCCTTCCCTCTCTCCCTCCCCACGCTCAGATCAATATTCAAGAGACATGATTTGGCGATTCCAACAAACTATACATTCATTCCTGCAATATTCGCCGTGTTAAATCAAATATCACACACAAGCACACGCCACTACTACTACCACCATCTCTTCTCTAAGCCTCACGAATTTCTCACACGGACGCAGGTGTCGGCCGCTACTGACAGAAGCCTTTACTGTTCCCGCCTACTTTATCCTCAATTTCGTGCCGGAGCCGTGAGTGTTGCGTGTATTTTCGCTCCAATATCACGAGCTCCAACATCCACCGAGACCTGGATCTTCACCAAGGCTGCCCGGTCTCCTGTCTGTGGTCTAATTGTTTTGTTTCTCGGTAAGTGACAGGTAGATGTTCAGTGCATGATTTAGTGAGTTCTATGCTTTCTTTTATTTCCTTCGTTTTTTGGTTTATTATTATTATTTTTTTTTGGGGGGGGGGTTTATGTATTAAGTTATTAGTTTATCTATCTGCATATATATTTTTTGTATTTCATTTGTTTTTTTTATTTAACTGTTTCACTGCGATGTACACCACATCATCCTACAACAGCGAATTCTTAACAAAAATTTGCTAGAAAGATAGAAAAGATAATGAAAAAAGGTATACTGAACAGTCTTTAGTTAACAGAATGGTTTAAGATGGCAGTGAGTTAAGGCAAAAGATCTCAGTGGTGGTTTGTTAATGAGGAAGATGAGCGAAATCTCAGGAAATGTGTTCATGTGATTTTCTATTCTAATTTCTTCATTTCTTCATTTACTAATTCATGCTTGGAGATATTTATATAATTTGTGTATTTCAGTTCACTTCCAAATACATAAACACATTTAATATTTATCCTTTCTTTTTTTTTATCAAATCCCTCAGATATTTTCAGATATATTCAGATCAATTTTTAACCAGGAATTTTTTGTACATTATTCCACACCATCAGTACTGGACGCATTTTCATATTTATTCTGCTTTATTATATGGTCATTTTATACAGGTTTAGAAACTCAATTAAAATAGTACAGACTCTGGCTATCAATCTTCTGACCTCCATAGACCCTTCCTATTGTCAATAAAATCGTACAGCCAAACTCGTGATAAAAATTGGTCCAAGTACTGAAGGGGTTAATAATACTTTAAAGGAGACATGCAAGTGATAGTAGTCTTTGTTCTTGATCTGATACACCACTATGGGAGACACGCAAATAATTAAGAGGGTTGTGTCTTCTGAATCCAATCTTATCACATATTTGAACACCGATCCACCACTACCGCACACGTTCTATTCTTCGACCTGTCAAGAGCCATTTTCAAATATTAAACCAGGAAAACCACAGCCTTTCTACCTCTCACTCATTTCTGTCACCCAGCCAAGGATATTTCCACAGTTTCTCATTTTCTTTTTTTTCTTCTCACATTTCGTCGAGGCAGAAAATTTGGAATTGCACGTCTCATGTCTCCGAACTCTCTCTCTCTCTCCCTCCTCGTCTGACTTAATTGTATCGGTGACTTAACCCTTTCACTGCCATCTGCTCCATCTTTCCTTAATAAATCATCACTCTACGACATCTTTAATTGTTCCATAGTTATCTGAAGTCTTTAAACTGTGTGAAAATTGCAAAATGTACTCGTTTTTATGCATTCCTTTCTCGCAGATGATAATAAAGATCTCATATATTGCTATTGATGTTGTTAATTGTCCCGTATCGCAGTGAAAGAGTTAAGTTGTTCCAAATATGTTTCTCACAACGCTTTCTACATCTTCCCTCCCCTTGGCCTTCACAGAGTTATGGTCATGATGAACAAGACTATATGAACTCAATTAATATTCACCTTTAGTTCCTGCAGGTAGTTTGTGTGTTCCAAAAAAAGAGAGATCGTTTCCATTAATCATAACAATATCATTCCTGCTTTTGTTGTACCTTTATTAAAAATTTCCTCTGTGAAAAAATACCAATAATAATTCGTTTATCCGAGCTTTGGAAGTATCAGTGTTTTGTTTTCTATTTGATTCAATATAAATCACTTAAAAAATCTAAGCCTTCAGTATAAAAAAATCCAATCTCTCATTTTGTTTATAAAAGAAGCAATTAGATATTTTTCAGTTGAGTATATTATCCAATTTTTATACATGCCTGAAACCATCCGATGCTAACGTACAAGTAAGAAAGAGACCAACGACTACTGGTAACAAGAATTCCATGTAAGGAGTGGCAAGTCTGCAGAACTGGGTGACAGCAGCCCACCAGTTGACCAGCGAACAATTAAGTCTTCCCTGAGTTCACCAAGACAAGCCTTTAACAAGTCAGTGGGGCCTTCGTTAGGGGTTCACCCAAGACCACCTCACTGCCGCGCCACACTGGACAAGGACAGCTGCTGACCTACTCATACAACACAGCTGCCGAGACCCACACAGAGGAAGTGAAGGAATAACAAGTGCTGTCTTATTCCACTTCCTTTCAGATGTTCACACCAGCCGCTGTCAGAGGAAGGTTACTGCGTCGCTCTAAACAACACCCAGTGAAATAATTGAGTGTATTGCCGCTGCTATTGCGAGAAATCGAGTATCACGTAGAAAGGATCCACACCCATTTCAGCGTCCCACTCCATTATTTTCAAGAGGCTCCGGTGAAAGTAACTGTGCCTTTTTTTAGGGTGTTTTCATTTTCATTCTGACAGTTTAACATGGATTCCACATCATGAAGAGAAGTAACGTCCATGAGTAATTGTTTTTTTTTTTTTTGCATCCCTGGTGAGTAAACTTAATCTCTTCAGTACTGGGAGACAATTTCCTATTTTTTACAGTTGTCTTTTGTTGCAGCTCGACATTCAGTAAAGTTGGCCGCCTCAGTAACGGTACAAGAGATTGAGGTTTCTTTAAGACATTTCCAATCAGTGTAGGTGTACCCTTACTGTGTGTGTGTGTGTGTGTGTGTGTGTGTGTGTGTGTGTGTGTGTGTTAAGACTCGAATATTTTTTTACTCCAATTCACAACTCACGAATAAAGTAAAAGAAAAAGTATTTATTTTCCCATAATTTCCTTATTTTTCGTTATTCTGACTTCCTCTTTAACTTTTTTTTTTTTTTGTGTGTGTGCGTGTGTGCATGCGTTTCTACTATAAATTCCGTTTTCCATTTCGCGTTTTCACTTTTTTTGTCTGTTTTTGGATTGACACCGAATGTGAAGGAAGAGGAAAGGTGTAAAATATATGATAAAAAATCCTACTACCACTATTTCCTTTTCCTCTTGTTTCTATATATTTTGCACATCAGTTTACAGTCTAATTCCCAGCATGATATTTGAGACACGCCCCTATGTTCTTTGCATTGTATTATATTAGTTCGAGTCACAAATACAACGCGAACCATAAATTCTCAACGTGCAGGCATTTATTTCTTAACCATTTACTCTCACAGAAATAAATAAATGAATAAATAAACACATTGCAGTTTATATAATACTGAATTTTCTATATAATCATAATAAAAAGTACAAACAAACAAGAGATGAAGAATAAAAATAAAAAGTAGAAGAAAAACAACAACAACAACAACAACAACAACAACAACAACAACAACAACAACAACAATAAGAAAGAAAGAAAGAACAAAGAAAGAAGGAAAGAAAAGAAAAGAAAACAAGAAAGAAAAAATAAAAAGAAAATGAGGTTAGGAATCAAACGGAGGAAAATCAAATGAGGAGCAGCTGATGAAAAATGAATAACACGAAGATGATGACGACAGTGATCTAAAAATGGAAAATGAAACAAAGAAGTACCGAGGAAAAACAAACACTTCAAAGGTAAGACGAGAACTAACAACTACGTGGAAATCATTAGACCACCGGAGCCTGTGATAAAGGTGGCCTGTCGACCGCCATGTAGAGAGACTTTGCTCATTAATAAGGTACAAAATTACGATGACCTCTATTCAGACCCGCCAGTAATGCAAAATCAAGCTACACCACCATTGACGCTCACAGTACAACACACACGTTAATCCTCTCCCAAAATGGAAAGTATTCACGATTTTTATTCCTTGTGTTGTTAATGTGGGAAAAAATGCGTGTGGAGAAATGTGAGGTTTTTTTTTCTGTATGAGGGAAAGCTGGCCCAAGGGGAAAAAAAAAACAAGGAAAACTAACGATGGAAATAAAAAGCCCATTAATTTGACAGTTCCCTTAAAATTCAAAAGAGTTAGCCGAAAGACAGGGACAAATGTCTTGAAACGCGCGCGCACACACACACACACACACACACACACACACACACACACACATGATAAACAAACAAGGAAATAAATAAAATGAGCTCAACTAATACATAAACAAACACAACTTTAAAAGAAATATATAAAAAAAAAACTACAAACAACTTCAAATAAAAAAAATACAAAAAGAAAACACCCCCTAAAAGGAAAATAATGAACGAAAACTAAAAAAAAATTAAAGGCATAAATTACAATATTATAAGCCGGAAGCAGAAATAAACTAATTTTTTTCCCCTCCCGACCCTCTAATAAGAAAACCAGAGAGAGGGCTGCGCGGGAACCCAACCCTGGAGACCCAACCTGACCCGACTCACCCCACGCCTTGCTCCAGTACGTCACACCAGATTACCAGACCAGCCCACCCGACCCTGGCACACACACACACCCACCCACCCACACACACACACACACACACACACACACACACACGCTACTCTATCCCAGGCAGGCTGTATGCGAGGTATCCCTGACCGTACTGCCACACCACACACCACACCACACCTCTCTACGCCACCAAATAGCATCACTACACGCTTCGGGATAGATACATGACATACTGCAAAATATACCAAAATATACCATGCCATACAAACACGCCACATCATCACCACTCGCTTCAGAATAGCCACACAACACCACACATCACCACGGGGCCTTAAAACAGCAAAATAATACAAAATATATTCACAAAACACACCAAAACACACAGTACCACACATCACACCATGCTACAACATCACCACTCGCTTCAGAATAGCCACACAACACCACACATCACCACGAGGCCCTAAAACAGGAAAATATATCCACAAAACACACCAAAACACACCATACCACACACCACACCACGCCACAATATCACCACTCGCCTCAGAATAGCAACACAACACCACACATCACCACGAGGCCCTAAACACAGGAAAATATATCCACAAAACACACCAAAACACACAGTACCACACACCACACTACGCCACATCATCACAACACGCTTCATAATAGCCACACAACACCACACATCACCACGAGGCCCTAAACACAGCAAAACAATACAAAATACATCCCCAGCACACCACATCTCATCATCACAGGTTTTCAGTACCAAGCCTGCCTACTCTCCAGCCAACAGCGGTGAAAGCTTCCCTGTGTAACCTTGCACCGCCTTTCATGGCAAATTAGCCACCACAAACACATGCAGTATATATTATAAAAGGTGAGGAGTAGGTAAGGAAGAGGAAGAAAGCTATAAAAGGAATGAATAAAGGGGATGGACGATTGTTGTTTATTTAGAAAGGAAAGAAAAAAAGGGTTAATATCAAACTGGTAGTGATGTTATTTTACTTATTTTTTTATAGATGCATTAAAGTTTTGGTTTTCTTATCCTCTTGAAATAAAAATGTGAATGTCAGTGTAGTAGATGTTTAGTGTCAGTCTCTTTTTTTCTTTTGTTTTTCCTCTCTTTTTTTGGAGTGATGGTGCAAACTCCCTTAAATATAATATTCATTTTACAAAGACACATTGGTTGTTCGCATTTTGACTGTCATTTGAAACCAATACAACCCACAAGACTGCCTCTCCTCTCCTCTCTCTCTCTCTCTCTCTCTCTCTCTCTCTCTCTCTCTCTCTCTCTCTCTCTCTCACCTCAGTCCGAACAAGCGAGGTTAAAGTCATGAATTTAATTTAGAAAGAGCATACATTCGTAAAGACTGGAAGGCGAACAGGAAAGAGAGCCAAGGAGAAGCGAAAACATGAATTAAGCATTACTCTCTCTCTCTCTCTCTCTCTCTCTCTCTCTCTCTCTCTCTCTCTCTCTCTCTCTCTCTCTCTCTCTCTCTCTCTCTCACCTCAGCCTCTTTGATCTCAGGTCTTTTGGTGGGCGAGATCTTACCACCAGACACTGAAGTAAATTTGAAACCACGATCTCTGCAGCTCCCCTCGCCACTTTTTCCGAGGCAGTACAAGGTTCCTATCCGTCTTGTGAGGGAAAGTGAGGCGTGCAAAAGGCAGTACATTTATTGTCCTGGATGAGAGTTAGAAAATAGTGTGTAGATATTCAATTTAAGACTGGCATAGGTGGGTAGGTGAGGTTAACTATATATATTAGGCATTAGAGTGAAAATTAGTGTTGTTTTTGTACTGAGTTTACGTTAGTTTCTACGGGTCCAGTGAGGGAGGGGTAGAAGTACAATTAGAAACATGTGTAGCTTCAACCAGACGCTCTTCAAAGTATTGTAACTTCAGCGTGTAGTGTATCAAAATGTACTTCTAAATCCATCTCTTATTCTCCCTATTGCAGCACCTCGCACTCCACAAGAAGCACTGTTGGAAGGCACCACTCAAACACCTCTGTGCTTCACCTTCATTACTTCAAAAGGCTTTATTTAAGTTGACACGAGTTTTTTCAAGATTATTTTACCGTTTCTAGAGGCAGAGTGACAAGATTCCTACATTATTGACTAGAGAAACACTCTTGATAAATCCCGCTAATAATTTTGTGGCCTTGGGAAATGGTCGTGGTGAGAGAACAAAGTGTTTCTGAATATGGACCTTACAATCTTCGAACCCGCACGCGAATTATAAGAACATAACATAAGAAAATGATGGAAGCTGCAAGAGGCCGTAAGTTGTATTCGTGGCAGTCCCTATGTGAACAACTCTGCCTATTTCCACCCATCATCCTCATCCATAAACTTACGATCCCCATTGTACATATTAATCTCAAGCAAAGGCAAATAAACAATTCAGTAGTAAAGTGACATAATGTTTGATATTCGCTGGGGTGAGTGCAAGGTCACTATGCTGCGAGCTGAGGGTATACTGCGTGTGCTATGCTTTTTAATACTTACTGCCTGAAGCGACGGAAAAGAGCAATCAGCGTGAAACAAAGAGACGTGTTAGAAATCTAAAGGTAAATGTTTGTGACAAAATGTTTTCATATTCGTTGAGATGAGCGTCAGTGTTGAGAGTACGTAGAGTTGTTTCATTCTGGCCATGTATTTGAGGAATTGTCAACTGTAATGGAACATGAAGGTATGAAGTGCAGTGGTAAATGTGAGTGATTAAACTGTTGTTTTTATTTGCTGAGGTAAATGTGAGATTAAAAATATGCGATCTCACTTGTACTGTTTGTTCTTTCTTCTATTTTTCTTCTTTTTTTTCACACTAAAATACGGTAAAGAAATGTATCACAAATGGCATTGTTTGTCTTTTTTTTGTCATATTTCATAGTCTGAATATATATATAAACCTTAGTTTTTTATTCATCTATTCATCTTTTACTTTGAGTTTACATTTCATTTTGTATAACCTCGTGTGTTTTTCCTTAGTGTTCCTGGCAATCTTACTTCTCATTCACATTGTTTTACTATTTTTAATAATTTTTGGCTTTAATTTTTATTATTTCAAATTTATTATCCTTTTCCAACATGTGCCTGATGCAATATTTTCTGGCCGTAATGTGAGGCAGGTTTATAAAGCAGTGACTAATAAAACACACACACACACACACTCACTCACACACACACACACACACACACACACACACACACACACACACACACACACACACAGCGGTTGAACACAATTTGAAAAGCTTCAGCAAATTTACAAATACAAACACACAATATGGCCGTGACAGCCGCGCCATATTGCCTCGCACAATAAAACACTAACCTGCCTTGCATTTGTTCATACGTTCGTTGATTTTTTTCCATTTTTTATTATTCATTCATTCATTCACTCTCTCTCTCTCTCTCTCTCTCGCGCCCTCTCTCTCTCTCTCTCTCTCTCTCTCTCTCTCTCTCTCTCTCTCTCTCTCTCTCTCTCTCTCTCTCTCTCTCTCTCTCTCTCTCTCTCTCTCTCTCAAATATACAAGCACCATTTACTTTCCTTCTACTGCCACTACCATTATTATCATCATTACTATTTTTTCGCCATCTCCCTCCAATACATTCTTTTTTTTTAATTGCAGGGAAAATGGGCGGCTTAGAAATACTCTCCGCTTAATTCCCACCAACTATTAAAGGAACACTAAATTTGGTTCCTCGTGTGGCGCTGCGGAGGAACTGAACTGGTGGCATTCTTACTGCCGCTCCGAAGAAGATTACACTTGCTTGCATGTCCGAGAGAGAGAGAGAGAGAGAGAGAGAGAGAGAGAGAGAGAGAGAGAGAGAGAGAGAGAGAGAGAGAGAGAGAGAGAGAGAGAGAGAGAGAGAGAGAGAGAGAGAGAGAGAGAGAGAGAGAGGAGCAAGAGTGAGGAGTTGCATGTATAGTTTAGAGGCACAGACCACAGAAATGGGGTGGGAAGAGAAGGGAAGGGAAAGGAAGGGAAGGGAAGGGAAGGGAAGGAAAGGAAAGGAAAGGAAAGGAAAGGAAAGAAAAGGAAAGGAAAGGAGAGGAAAGGAAAGGGATAGGAAGGAAAGAGAAGGGAACGGAAGGGAAGAAGGGAAAGGACGAATAGAAATAAGAGAACAGAGAGAGAGAAGGAAGTTGATAGAGAGAGAATACCAATTGAAATAGTAAGAAATGAAGATGGTTACAAGGAAGGGAAGACAGAGCAAAAAGTAACTGGAGGAGGAGGAGGAAAAGGGAAGAAGGGAACGGAAGAGTAAGTGAGCAGAGACACATGCAGTTATATAGTTTAGATACACAAAACACAAGCATGGGAAGTGTAGGGAAGGAAAGAAGGGAATGGATGAAGAGAGGTAAAACGACAGGAAAGGAAGAGAGAGATGATAGAGAGAGAATAACAATTAAAAGAGTAAGAAATGAAGATGGATACAAGGAAGAGAAGAGAAAAAAAGGTAACTGGAGGAGGAGGAGGAGGAGGAGGAGGAGGAGGAGGAGGAGGAGGAGGAGGAGTGAATGAATGAAATATGGCTGACAGTCAGACAAGGCGGACAAAAAGGCTGTCAACATTTTTGCTCCGTGAACAGCAACATCAACACAAAAGAGAAAACAAATGACTCATCAAATAGTTTACCATCATTTCTTTTCTTTTTTAAGTGGGAGGGGACATTTTTTTTCCCTTTTTCCTTTATATAACCAATAGGATTTATCATTTTTCACATTTTGTTGTTGTTAAACTTTCGTGTCTTTAAGTTTACTACTCCCCCCCCACCTCTCTCTCTCTCTCTCTCTCTCTCTCTCTCTCT
>JAHFWG010000103.1:300812-303698 GCA_020233015.1 Callinectes sapidus | reverse complement strand
AGAGAGAGAGAGAGAGAGAGAGAGAGAGAGAGAGAGAGAGAAAGAACATTTGAAATATAAGACATAAACATAAAAACTAAATTAATCCAAAATAAAATATACGAAGGAAAGAAAAAACGCACACAAAACTCACTAGAAATAGAAAAGGTGGATGAAAAACTCCATTTCGCTTATTGTGGGCCGTTCAACTCGTTGGAGTATGTATGTAGTTTATTGATGGGGATGAGGGGTGGAAATAGGCAGAGGTGTTCACATAGGGAGTGCCACGAATAGGTGTAGCAGCCTCTTGCAGCTTCCCTCATTTTGTTATCTTTTTATGTTTCCTATGCTCTTTAACAAGAATAGCTCGGTGTCATTCCTTTCACTGTCTCGGATGGAAAAATTATCACAGTTCATAGGGCGGGCTGCTTCATGGGCGTGATCTCCAATAGCAGAATTCAGTGAGGTTGAAATAAGTTTCCTTGTTATTACTGATTCATCCATATATTCATGAATCCTGGTTTTGAGATGCCTCTTAGTTTTACCTATGTATGTATATGTATATTGATAAATTACAAGAGAGGACAAATCTTTAGGAATTTTGAATGTTTTTTTTCGTGGCCTTAAAAGACATAAAATTAATGCCTATTCTCATCCCATTATTCTGTCCATCAAACTGTTTTTCCCTCACCATTCCCTTAACCTTACTCTTCCTCTTTTTAGGTCTCTTCTTCCTTCTTCTCTTCCCCTTTTCCCCTCTTCCCCTCGCCTTCCCTTCGTCTCCTTCCCACCGTCAGTTTTCTGTCCTCAGTCGCCTCAGGTTTCTTCGCTGCCTTCCTGTGTTCAAAAACAACCAGCCCCAGGGACCCTTCTCATGACTCAACTCCCCTCTCCCTCCCCACCCAGCGCCTTCCTCACCCTGCCCACCCCGTTCCCTTATCCTCCAGTGGTCTCCTTCCCTCCTCCCCTCCATCGCGGCCCATGACAACACCCTTCCTATCGCTCCTCCCTGCGCAACACTTATCCTCCTCCTCTCTTGAGTCTCTTTCTCCTCCGCACGCCCTCACCATGTTTTCAGGTGCTCCTCTCCTCTCCTCTCCTCGACAACAGTGCATGATAACATTCCTCTCCATGTTGATGTTTTTGTTGTCTTGTTTTTGCTTTTTATCATGTCGCCACGTTTTTGTGAATCAGTTAAATGACTCTGAGTATGATGAGTATGAGTGTTCTGTTGTGGTGTTAGGTAGATCAGTAAGTATAAGATGAATTCTCAATATGTTGATGAGTTTTCCCATTTTTTTTGCTCGTTTTAATTTTTGTTATTGTTATTGTTATCATCATTACTGTTATCATTGTTGTTGTTGTTGTTGTTGTTGTTGTTGTTGTTGTTGTTATTATTATTATTATTATTATTATTATTATTATTATTATTATTATTATTATTATTATTATTATTATTATTACCATTATTATTCTTATCATCATCATCATAGTCATACCCATGATAAAAACTGTGTTATTCCTTAATTTAACAAGCTACTACTTCTATCACTACCTCTGCTACTACTACTACTACTACTACTACTACTACTACTACTACTACTACTACTACTACTACCACACTACTAACACCACCACCACCACCACCACCCTCACCACCACCATCACCATGAAACCAGCCCACCACTCCCTCGCTGGCCCTGGAGTGGAATATCAAAAAGGACAGACATATTTCTGATACATATTTTAGGTGAATCGAGGACGGGGCCTAGAGTGCACCAAGAGACGGAGGCCTTGAGAGAGGGAAGAAGGTGGGCCTATAGAAGACTACTTGTGGTGGGGGAGGCGGGGTAGTGCGGTGAGCTGAGAGGGTCTGGTGGGGCTTACCGGATGCTATAGAGGGTAAAGGACACGATATGGAGGAGCTAAAAGGGAAGGCGTTGAGGGAAAGACGTTTTGAGGCGAGGCTGTACGAATATTACTACGCGATGCTGTGAATGGATGGCGCGAGGAAGGGTTCCAGGGAAACTAGCAGGGGGAAAGTATCATATTTGGTGTGCGTGCGTGTGTGTGTGTGTGTGTGTGTGTGTGTGTGTGTG
The DNA here is from genome assembly GCA_020233015.1 of Callinectes sapidus. Lineage (NCBI taxonomy): Eukaryota > Metazoa > Arthropoda > Malacostraca > Decapoda > Portunidae > Callinectes > Callinectes sapidus. Next base: position 301,620 of record JAHFWG010000103.1, on the reverse strand, counting down.
AAAACTGGACTGGCTCCCACGCGGCACGCTGCAGGTGTTAACTGGAGTGTCGGGTCTTATTTTAGTGTTCATTGCAGCGTGGCGAGTTTGTATATGCAGGTAAGCTTTTTTTTCCTTTTCTTTTTTCTCAGTAATGGTTTTAATAATGGGGTAGCACCGGTGGTTTTTCTCTCCCGTTACGGCGTGAGAGAGCGGCCCTTGGAGCGAGTGGTGGCGGTGGGTAAGTGCTGTACTGGTGGGTGTTGCCTCTCACAACGGGAAAGCAGTGTGGGGTTGTAGTGGTGAGGGAAATCTATGAAACGTGCCATTAAAGGTCTCAACGAAGCAGATGAAAAAATATCATCCCTTATTTTCAAGTTAAGAAAAAAATCTAGAGAATTAAAAACGAATTACAATTCATAATCAAACTGGCCATTTTTTTCTTCATAAGAATTCAGTAAGCCTTTCAGTTATGCAAGTAGATTATTTCTTTCTTCACTATCTTCAATGAACACACCATATCAAAAAGCAGTTAAGAAAATAAATTAAATTACATTAAAAATCACATATTCTTTTCGTAAATTTTTTTGAATACCACAGCGAAAAAAGTTATACTAAATCCTAAAAAAACTATGCATTTAAAAAATGTTGCAATATACAAATAAATCTACTGAAATTAATCACACAACAACAAACAAACAGATCAACCCACACCAAACATTTATACCCACAGCTCACACACACACACCAGCAGCATCTGATGACTGGGAAACTATGCAAAAAACAGATGGCGGTAGAAGAGAGGCAGGCATATTCCGGTGGTTTTAGG
>JAHFWG010000103.1:288312-295812 GCA_020233015.1 Callinectes sapidus | reverse complement strand
TCCCTGAATGAAGAAGAGCAGCATGCGTAGCGCGGATAGAAGATACAGGAGTGTTGTGTCCTAAACGTTGTACAATTTTTCCGGGTGTTGTTTATCGATAGTGAAGCACAGTTTCTTAATACCTTCAATACGGTGACGCGTTTTCATTCTGTTTATCATTTGGAGATTTTTTATACAAATTCAGAAACTCAAGTGGGAATCAGAGCCATACATACTCTGGCCATTAATCCCCTGACCGCCATACACCCTACCTGATGTCAATGAAGGCGTCTAATCATACCAAAAACTTAAGGGGAGGAGTTGTTCCACTATTGTGAGGGTTAATATACTTATTGAATAATAGTCATTCATAAACACATCCAATACCTGGCAGACAAAATGACAATTGGTAAACCATCATAGTATTTCCACCTGTACTCCCAGCTGTACATTAATCACTTCACCTTTATCTGGCACATCTTTCTTTAGTCGATAACTAATTTGAGGTGGTTGTTGTTTTTCGCCATTTCTAAATACTGTTACCTAAGAAATATATATGTATAATCTTTTTTTCCCATGTTCTTTCATGTAAATGCCTACAAAAATTCCACACTTTGTTGTAGTAGAAGTGGAAAGTTTTTAATTTCCGGTATTTGATTAAAGAACAGAAAACACTTAATGAACAAATAATGTGCAAACTGTTAATACCAAAACCAAAATAAACTAAACTAAATCAAATAGAACCCAACTTAACGTTACCTAACTCTTTCCAAACGTCGGCTGGTTGGCATATCTTCACGTGATCGTACGGACAGTGTAAGAATTCCCTGTCGGAGTTAAATTAAATGAGAAAACCCACAAATATCGGAAAGGTAACAGTCAGCGCCATCACTTCAGCCTGGTTGGGGGTGTGGGGGAGGGGGTAGTTGGCGGACGAGGGTAGGAGGAAACGGGAGGGAAAGGGAAGAGGAAGAGGAAGAGGAAGAAGAGGGCACGGCGGAGAAAGAAAGACGAGTGAGAGCAACTCTTTAACTTCATGGCGAGCATTTAGCAGTTTGAGAAGTAACTCGGAGATCGTGGAGGAGAAAAAGGAGACGTGGATATTGATAAGTGACTTGGAAGAGGAGGAGGAGGAGGAAGAGGAGGAGGAGGAGGAGGAGGAGGAGGATACCATTGTAACTCCTGAAGAAGAATCATGAGGAGAGGAGAGTCATAAGGAGGAGGAGGCGGAGGAGGAGAAGATAGCATTGTAACTCCTCAAGAAGAATCATTGGGGGATGTCTACGGAGGAAGAGGGAGGAGGGAGGGGTAGGAGGAGTGGTCAGCGTGTCCCACCAGAGGTCACGATAGCCAGGAGAGGACAGGTCAAAACCCTCGCCTTGCGGAACAACGTAATGCCTGAAAGCTATTGGTCTTTACTCAACGTTTGCTGCTCCACGCGAACAAAAGCTGTCCCTCTTTCTCCCTCCCTCCCTCTTTCTCCCTCTCTCTCCCTCCCTCTCTCCCTCCCTCCCTCCCTCTCTCTTCCTCCTTCCCTCCCTTCCTCCTCTTCCTTTACTTCCTTCTCTCCTTTCTTCTTCCCTCGGCTGTAACGTCTTAAGAGTCGGTCACGTGTCTTGCTCCGAACTCAAATAGAATTATTATCCGAATTAATCGCACTCACACAATACGAGGGAGAGCGGAAGTAACTCGTAATACACACACGCACACACACACACACACACACACACACACACACACACACACACACACACACACACACACGTGATGATGAATAGCCGGAAGGAGACGAAGAAACAGAGAAAGGGAGGGAGAGAATAGGAACGAGGCCTAAATGTTACTCAAGCATGAAGAGAAGGAGGAGGAGGAGGAGGAGGAGGAGGAGGAGGAGGAGATTAAAATAAAAAGGAAAAGGAAAAAGAAAACACAGGAAAATAACGTTAAAGAAAATACAAGGCAAGACGTGATAAAATGATTGAAATACAAAAAAAAGTCAACCGCATTATTAGTAAAAAAAAAAAAAAAAAAAAAAAGACACCTTTCTTCCCATCTCTCCCTAATCACCCTCAACACTACATTACCATCTATGTTCCTTCTTTAGCCTATCCTCTCTACCACCAAGCAAATCACAAGAGTCACTGTATACACACAGAGAGAGAGTATAGAAAGACACACTTACCACACGTCACTCACTCAGCAACAAAGGCAACCTAACGCCCTCACTTACTAAGTCCCACGTTACGTTATCCTCCACACCCTCGCTGAGCATAAGCCGTCAGTGTCCGTGAATAGTAATAACAGGTTTTTTTCACCACTGGCACAGAAAAAGAGGATAACGTAAAACACAGGCGGAAGTGGAGCCGTTTACCGCGTCGCTCGTGTGAAATAACGCCTCTTCCGCATCTGTGACGAATGTAACACACCACGGAAAGAACGGAAACTTTTGATATACGTGTTGTTTTCACTATGGATCAATAATGTTACTAAGTCTTCACATTCATATATAGGACGGTGGGTAAGAATGCTCGATTTTCTGTCCCTACATTAAGTGAATCACCGCTGTGCTGCATCACTGGGAACAAGACCATGCGGAGTGGAGAGACAGGATGCAAGGTGTGTGAGGCGGGGGTCATCATCATTCTGAAGCACTTTTTCCCGCACCCTGACTCCTTTTAAAAGACTCGTTAAAGTTATACAAGTTATTATGAGTATTTTTATGATTTTACTGAGAAATTAAGAAAATTTGTACATTGTTAGCGGAGGAAACAGTCTTGAGAAACAAGTTAATAGTGTTTGTGACCTTAAGGAATAGTCATTGTGTTTGAGCAGCGGTGAGTTGAAGCAGTGACAAGGGTGAGCGAGGGCAGTGACATATAGTGAGGGGCAAATGGAAACAGACAGAATCAACAGAAGACAAACGCAGGGAAGAGAAAAAGTGGGTCAGAACAAAAAGTAGAAAGCATGAAGAAAGAATAAAGGCGAGGTGAGGCAAGGCAAGGTGAGGCAAGGCGAGGTGAGGCAGGCCAGCCGCGTACATCAATATATCATCTAAATAATTCGTCAACATTTAGCTGCCGCCACCACAGCCACGTCCTGGAATTCTCACGATGGAGGCACTCGGGGTAATGACAATGCTTTTTCCTGGAGACAAAACAAAGGGTCGGGGGGGGGGAGGGGGGGACACGGAGGACAGGGATGCAGAGCCCACTGGTAAGGTGTGACAGGGAATGTGCGGGAAACGTGAACTGGCGGGAAAAGGTGGGCGTGATGGGTCGCCTCAATCTCCTGTCACGCGGGAGGAAGGGATGATGTGTGCAGGGAGGCGGAGGGAGCCATGGAGGGAGGCACGAGGGTCGCGCAGCAAGGCATGGGCGGTGGTCTAAAAATATATCCAAATTAAAATGCATTTTTTTTTGTGTGTGTGCCTTGCATGGACTTCCGTTTTGTTAATTAGAGTGAAAATGTATGTTAGGTGTGTGCTCTCATCCTGATTCTAACATACTGCACACACACACACACACACACACACACACACACACACACACACACACAGGCACGCACGCAGGCACACAAACACACTTTAGGGCCCTCACGTCCAGCCACCGCCCCAGGTATCATGTCAATTAAACGCTTATGTATTTAATATTAGCATTTATAATTCATGTTACTGTTGTTTTTGCTGTTGTTATTGTTTTCATCGTCACTGCTGTTGTTGTTCTTGTTATTGTTTTTATCGTCACTGCTACTGCTATTCTTGTTGTTTTTTGTTGTTTAACAGTTACTATTACCATTGCTCTAAACTTGACATAACAACATTACACCGCTGTCCTGCTGTGTGAACAGTTCAGGCTTTGTTATTATGAAAACTTAGTTTCTTTGTTTTTCTCGCCAAAATTTATCACAATATTACTAAAAGCACTGTGTCTCACCTTTTCACAGCAATGAGACTGAATATAACGAACAAAGTAATCACGCAAAGTGGTACACTAAATAACACCGAAATTTCAAGAATTCAGACTATTAAATGTTATCAGAAAAAATATGTACATACGTATGTCTATTACTTTGTTCAGAGAATATCTACATTTCAATGGAAAAACGAATTCTAAGTTATTTCTACCTTCATTGCCATTATCATCAGCATATTATTACTATTATTATTATTATTATTATTATTATTATTATTATTATTATTATTATTATTATTATTACTATTATTATTATTATTATTGTTGTTGTCGTCATCATCATCATCATCATCATCATCATCATTGCTATTACGATAGTAATCATTAATATCATTCGTCGACGTTGTTGTTGTTGTTGTTGTTGTTGTTGTTGTGTTTTTGTGTGTGTACGCGCGCGCGAGCGCGTGAGTGCGTGCGTGCGTCAGAGTGGTTCTTTGTCCGGGCCATCCGAGTGGGGCTGCGGCATGGCGTTTCTCACCACCAAGCACCAGGTTGGGTTATCTCCGTAGTCGTGGTGCTTCAAGAATGTCCTCCACTCTTCCCTGTCCACACACAGCTGTGCATCCTAAATATATTCAAATACCCCTCCTCTTACAGCCATTACTTCACATATTCTGTCTCTCCATCTCTTACAGACGGAATGGTATATAGATAAGTCATCATCATCATCGTCATCATCCTTATTCACGATGACAACTTCATATTCCCCGACATTCTCCATATCACGATGGCCTTGAATCCAAAAATAAATATCGAGCAAGAGAGAGAGAGTGAGTGACGTGAACTAATTAGACGCGAGCACTGGATGATCACAGCGAGGGGCGCGGATTCAGTTATTCCCTCGTACACTTACACACCAACGACCTGACGACTCAGCAGTAACCGTACGATAACCCGGACCAAATGTAACACCGCTGCAATAGAATGGTAAAAACACAGCCAGCCAGTCAGCCCACCATTACCCTAAATTACTATCATGCCATCACCAGTCTGAATTACAACTTATTATCTTGGAAAAAACGGCGATGGTATATTACAAGTGTTATCGCCTCCTATCAGTGCCAGGCTTCTCTTTCTCTCCTCTCTACCTCCCACACTCTTCATCTAATATCCACAATCTCCACACTAGTTCACCTATGTAATCCACCTTCGTTACGTTCCAAATTCTCCACTAGCAAGGATAATCCTATTTAGCGAGAGCAAAAAATATAACAGGAGGCAAGAACTGTGGAACAAACAAAAATCTCAAATCTAGAAACACAGAAAGAAAATTATTGCTTAAGGAAGAGAAAAAGAGAAGCTGTTGCAAAGATGTATACCCACCTACCACGGGGCTAATGTCAGTTGCCTCAGACACCTGTGTTTCGGTAAGGAAAAAAAGATGAAGTTTAGTAGAGAAGAAAGTCTACAAACTGAAAATTAGAACTACCTCTATCCATCCATTCTTTCACTTACCATGCTTCCTATCCTCTTTATCAATATTCCTTGTCAAATTCTTCGCTATCTCCGGTTTCCCAACAACGTTCCTGGTCTTCGCCATGTTACTCCAAGTAGACCCATCAACTCCAACTCCTTCCATCATTCTCATCTGTATTCTCTCACAAGTCCTCCACTATCCCACATCCTCAGCTTCCACCATCCACACTGTTACTCCATCTATATCCATACATCTTATAACCCTCCCCTTCCCCTACAGCCCCCTCCCCACACCCCCTCCCCTTCCCCTACAGTCCCTCCCCACACAATAACTAGCGCAAGCCATTTGAGACACGGGCGTCGTTAACCGTGAAATGTACCCTCAAGAACGAAGACAATTTAAAAGAAAGAATATGAGCGGAGGGCGATAGAAAATATCAAACTTGTGCCATTCCTTATAATTATTGGCAATTATGTTATAACCTAGACCTTCGTTCACCACGGGGCATCTGGTGGGTTGTGGGTGGGAGGTGTGGAGGGTGTTGGGGGCCGGGGTGTATGGCAGGGCGGGTGTTGGAGCGGTTGGAGCGGTTCGAGTGGCTGTAAGTTAGCGGAGACGATCGCTAAACGCCAGGTGTTGTTTGCAATCACGGGGCAGTGGCCAGGCCGGGGTGTGTTCCTGCTGAGACTGATGGCCTTGTTCCTGCTCGTGTTGCCTTTATTGTTACTATTAATGCTACTAGTATGCTGCTGCTGCTGCTGCTGCTGTTGGTGGTGCTATTATTATTACTGTTGCTGCTGGTCCTGCTGGTGCTGCTGCTTCTTCCATTAGTGCTATTGATGATGCTCACATTTCTTTTCTTGGTTATAAATTTAATAATTAACCCAAATTATTACTAAAGCCTCACTACTACTACATATTACCAAAAAAAATCACTAATGTTACTTCTACCACCACTACTGCAACAACTTGATAATAATTCCTGCTGCAGTGATGATAATAACTCCCAGAACAAATAATTACCGTTGATTTTACCAATACCGCATATTTTACTACTTATATCATTATTGCTACCACCACCACCGCCACCGCCGCCGCTACCACCACCACCACCACCACCACCAAGCATTGTGCCACAGGGGAAACATCTGTCAACACCACTTCCACCGTACCTCACCAAAAGCCTACACGTGCCAGCCAGCCTCTAGCAACGGTGAGCTTTAATGTGTCTCAAACCAAAGGACATAATTTTCTTTCTCGCTGCACAATGATATATTCCAACCCCTCCCCTCCCCACCCTCCCCCTCTCTCCTACCCTCCTCTACTATTCCTCCCTCCCTCCCTCCTTCTTTACCCTTCCCCCCAGGTCCCCTCCATCCACCCATTCTCTCCCTCCTCTCGTACCCTCCACCTCTCCCCGTTACCCTTCCCCCATCCAAGTACCCATGTCCACCAATTCCCACCTCGTTCCCCCATTCCCCCTTTCCCCCATTCCCGTTAGCTCCCCACTCTGCTCCACTCCCTCTCCTCGCCCAGTCCACTTCGCCCCTGCCTTCTGCACCTGGACAGTGAAAACAAAGGACGCAAATAAAGACACGGAAAATAGCAGCCTACGCAGGTACTTGGGGAAATAAGCAGGTTATTGTGTGCGTGTTATTTGTTAAAGAAAAAAAAGGTAAAAAATAATATAAAAACAAAGGCGGTGGAAATGAATAGAAAAGTGTTGCGAATTTTTAGGTGTTTCATTACGTACAGTAAGCGCGTGTATGAATTATGGTTGCGTTTGGTATTAGAATAGAAAGAAAAGAAAAAAAAAAGTAAAATTGGTAGGGAAATTAATTAGAAATGTCGAAAGGAAAAATCCAAAGAAAATAACAATATGGGCGAAAAAGTAAAAAAATAAATAAACAGAATAAAATGTCAATAGATGAAAAAAATCAAATAGAAGAAAAATTGTAATTGGAAAAGTAAAAAAATAAATAAAAGGGGAAGCAAATAATTGTGAAAAAGGAAATTCAAATAACAAAGAAAAAAACAAGGATTAAGTAAACAAAAAAATTAAAAATAAACAAAAGAAAAGAAAATTCACGGACAAGGATATAACACGCTTGACAACACGGTAAGCCAGCCTCTCTC
>JAHFWG010000103.1:193727-201227 GCA_020233015.1 Callinectes sapidus | reverse complement strand
ACAGTACAGATAAATAAATAAACCCACTACAAATAGAACACAAAATACACCAAAAATCCAAACAAAAGAATTAACCACAACTTAGAGTAAAAAAATACAGGTAACCCTTTATTATAATTTCTACAGGTACAGTGCAGTTTACCTGGAGTGTCAAGTGAGAGAGAACAATGGTGACCTGCCCCCCGCTGTACCAATACATCATCAGCTTGATTTGCCAGACCCGCTTAACCACCACCACCTCCACCACCACCACCACCTCCACCACAAGCCCCCACCAACACCACCGCCGCCCCCCAAAGGCAAACCATGGGAATCTAAGTTATAAGTGGTGTTGTTGTGGTTTATATTGGTGTTGTTAGTGTTAAGGGGAAAAAAGGTGTTGTTTTTATGGATTTTAAGTGTATTTTCTCCCCTCCTCTCTCTCTCTCTCTCTCTCTCTCTCTCTCTCTCTCTCTCTCTCTCTCTCTCTCTCTCTCTCTCTCTCTCTGTAAGCGTGAGTGTACGTGTGTTTACATATTACATCTCCCTCTCTCTCTCTCTCTCTCTCTTCTTAACTCCCTCCTTCCTTCCTTTCTTGGTTCCTACATTCATTTCTCTAAGTATCTCATTTCTCTCTTTTACTTTCCCTCCCCTTCCTTCTCCCCTCTTTGCAGTTCCTTCCTCCTTGGTAATCATCTGTCTCCCCTCTTTCATTTCCGCGCTGGTTGGCTTAAGGGGAAAGGGAGGAAGAAGAGGAGGAGGGGAGAATGAAGAGGGGAAAGGGAAGGATAAAAAGGGGAAGAGGAGAGGTGAAAGGACAGGTGTGAGGATTAACTGGGGAACTTCAGGTAAGAGGGGAAGGAAAGGGAAGGGGAAGGGAGAGGGGAAAGACACAAGACAGCTTTTGAACAGGTACGAGTAGTGATCATTCTTACCTGTAATTAGTTCCATGATGAGTCCCCGTGAGTCCTCTTGTCCTAATGAGTTGTACCTGTAATTAGGAGAAAGGTGGATCTTGTCATTGAAGGAACATGATGCCAAAAAAGTAATAAAATAGAATGTTCTGAGTTTGAAAGGAAGAAAAAATGAAGTGGGTATTTTGAAACTGTACGCGTGTTGGTGAAATTTATGTGTATTTTTTAAAGAGGTGATACCATTAATTAGAAAAGAGGTGGATCTTGTCATTGAAGGAAGACGATGCCAAAAAAGTAATAAAATAGAATGTACTGAGTCTGAAAGGAAGGAAAATATGAAGTGGGTATTTTGAAACTGTACGCGTGTTGATGAAATTTATGTGTATTTTTGAAAGAGGTGATATCATTAATTAGAAGAAAGGTGGATCTTGTCATTGAAGGAACATGATGCAAAAAAAGTAATAAAATAGAATGTATAGAGTCTGAAAGAAAGAAAAATTGAAGTGGGTATTTTGAAACAGTACGCGTGTTGGTGAAACTTATGTGTATTTTTGAGAGAGGTGATATCATTAATTAGAAGAAAGGTGGATCTTGTCATTGAAGGAACATGATGCCAAAAAAAGTAATAAAATAGAATGTTCTGAGTTTGAAAGGAAGAAAAAATGAAGTGGGTATTTTGAAACTGTACGCGTGTTGGTGAAATTTATGTGTATTTTTGAAAGAGGTGATATCATTAATTAGAAAAGAGGTGGATCTTGTCATTGAAGGAAGACGATGCCAAAAAAGTAAAAAAATGGAATGTACTGAGTCTGAAAGGAAGGAAAATATGAAGTGGGTATTTTGAAACTGTACGCGTGTTGATGAAATTTATGTGTATTTTTGAAAGAGGTGATGTCTAAATAGAGGAATGAGAGGATAAGAACTTTGGGAACGATGCTGGAAGAAAAGAAGTTTGTATCTATGTATGTACAGTTTCAAGTTTGCAAGGAAGAATGAAGTTGGCATAGTGAAACAGTATGTGTCTTGAAATTTATGTATATTTCTGAAGGAGGTGATATAAAAATGTAGGAAAATAAAAGGTAAATGAGAGTATAAGGACCTGATGTATAGTTTCGAGTTTATAAGGAAAAAAAATGAAGTTGGTACATTGAAACAGTGTGTGTGTTGAAATTCACATATATTTTTAGACTAGGTGATAAAAAAATATAGGAAAATAATAGGCAAATGAGAGTATAAGGAGAGAGAGGAGAGAGTAATACGTAAATGAGAATACAAGAAAAAAGATGTATAATTTTGAGTTTAGAGGAAAGAAAATGGAGTTAGTGTATTGAAACAGTACATATGTTGAAATTTACATATATTTCTGGAGAAAGTGATAGCAAAATGGAGGAATAAAAGTATAAGTATTTTTTTTTTTTTTTTGGCAACGACACTGGAAGAAAAAGAAGTTTGTATGTACAGTTTCAAGTTTGCAAGGAAGAATGAAGTTGGTATATTGAAACAGCACACACGTTGAAGTTTGCATATATTTTTGGAAGAGGTGATATAAAAATTGAGAAAAAAACAACAGGTGAATGAGAACATAAGAATTTTGGGGGGTTATAACACTGGCAGAAAATGGAGTTTGTATGCAGTTTTGATCTTGGAAGGAAGAATTAAATACATATGTTGAAATTTACATATACTTTTGACTAGGTGATATCAAAATGCAGGAAAATAATAGGTAAATGAGAGTATGAGAACAATTATAAAACCAGGTAGAAAAATGAAAAAATATCCATGACTTACTAACACATCTTTATTTTTTTCATTTTGTATCATTTCACCAATTATTTTTACTCACATTCTTTTTAATTATAAGACTAAGCAGGAAATGACCAAATATTCATGTACTTAACTCATTTATATTTTTTCATGTTAGGAATTACAAGTTAATGAAACACCCACATCCTTGTACATATGTCAAAGGTCAAACAGGCCAGGTAGAAAATTAATTTGTTTTACCTGAGCTCTCACAGGTTTTAAATTACCGCAACCATAACAAGGAGAGTAAATTTCAAGGCATCGTTAGGCCTATCTTATTTATGGATAGACCTGTTGTTACTTTTTTCCCTCTTTCTATTGATTTATTCACTCTTTCACTTCATTCAAATACGAGAAAATGGTGTATAGATGTATTTAGTTGATATTCATATGTATGTTCTCTAATTTATGTATTTTAATCCCTTCAGTACTGTGACGCATTTTCATATCTGTTCTGCTTATTATTTGTTGAATTCATGGATAGATAGATGGATAGATAGATAGATGGATAGATAGATAGATAGATAGATAGATAGACAGATAGATAGATAGATTAATTGACCACAGCTAAAAAGTAAAGTAAAAAGTAAAAGTAAAAAGTAAAAAGGAAAGCGAGTAGCGAAGAAAATAAAATAAAACATTCATTTATAAATTTTCCAAAACAAACTGCGCTCCACACAAAATATGACAATAGTAAAAATTAAATACAGGGATTAAGATAGCACAGACTTTGGCCATTAATACTCTCACCTCCATAGACCCTTCCTAATGTCAATAAAACCTAATTACACCCCCAAATTCATGGTAAAAAATGTGTCCCAGTACTGAAGGGGTTATAAGTCAATGCATCAAATTTCACGTCTTGTACGAAATGGTGAGATGGAAATAGTGAATTAATTGAGTTTTATTGAGTTTTATGTGCAGTGTTAAGTGAAGATTATTCCTCAGTTAGTCTTTTGTGGTTTGTTCTGTTTACTTGACTGAGTTTGTTGTGGCGACTCACGAAAGATGCTCAAGGGAAGAAAAAACAAAAGGAGAAAAGAAAAAAAAACATGAAAACAAATTGCATACGATAAAAAATAACACTGAAACTGCCACACACACAAACACACACACAAAAAAAGAAGAAGAAAAAAAAAGAAATTAAATTAAATTAAATAAAGCAGAAAAGTAGAAATAACAAAAACTAAAACAAACAAACAGAACAATAATAAACTAACCACAAGACAAACAAAAACAAATACGAACCACCAAAAAATTAAAAACCTCAACAAAAAAATCAAATTACTAAACAAATAATCAAAAATCAAATACCACACCAACAAATACACACACACAAAAAAGGACAAACAAAATACCCAGCCTCAGTAGGCCTAGAAAACATGTTTATACACGTTACTTAGTTAAGGAGTAGCAGAGGTGGGGAGGGGGGGGAAGGAGGAGGGGGAGGGGGTCGTTATAAAAAAAATAAATAAAGTCATAATATAATAGTAGCCATCGTTATAAAAAATGAATAAATAAAAAGGGTCGTTATACATAAAAAAAAAAGAAGGTAGAGGAAGGTCGTGAAATGGAGAAGAGGAGGAGGAAGATAGTTGAACGAGCCAGAAATAGCAACCCTTATCTTCTCTCCACTTACTCTCTCTCTCCTTGCTAAAATAGAAAGAGACGGAAAAAATAAAAGAATTCAATTTAATCTTCCTTCAAAGCAACATAGTATTTGAAGTCAACAAGGAGGAATTCTAGTGTGTGTGTGTGTGTGTGTGTGTGTGTGTGTGTGTGTGTGTGTGTGTGTGTGTGTGTGTGTGTGTGTGTGTGTAGAAATTCACTAAGCTCGTCAAATCACCTAATTGGGTTTCTGCAAGAATGATAAATGAATAACACGCTTGCAGGAGCAGAGAGAGAGAGAGAGAGAGAGAGAGAGAGAGAGAGAGAGAGAGAGAGAGAGAGAGAGAGAGAGAGTGTGTAGGTGCCAGAGTGAAAAATGGGACAATATATATTAGACTTTAGAAAGCTGAGCACAAGAGGGGAAAGATTGTTGGTTAGAGTCGAAACAACGAGACGAAGAGATTAAATAAAAAGAAAGAAACAGATTGCTGGCAGAATAGAAGGAAGGAAGGAAGGAAGGAAGGGATGAAAGGAAAGAGGGGTGAAACATGAAGAATATACGAACATTGTACAGTAAGTAAATAAGACATGGAGAAAGGGAGGGGAAAGAAAGAGAGAAGAGAAGAGAGAGAGAGAGAAAAAGGGATTAGAGAATGAAAGGGAGAGAAAGAAAAAGAGAGAGAGAGAGAGAAAGGGGAAAGGGAGGAAGAAACTGTAAGAAGTCAAGAGGGAAGATGGAGGGATATTTTTTTTTCATATCCAACACCCACGCACACACACACACACACACACACACACACACACACACACACACACACACACCATTTTCCAAAGTAATAAAAAAACTGTATATGCAACAAAAACAAAAACAAGAAAAGCAATAAAAAGCGCAAATAAAAAAAAAAGAAAACGAAAAAAATGATATATGTACCTATATGTATGTATCTATTTATGTATGTATGTATTATCGTGTATGTATATATGAATGTATACTGAACTCTCGAAAAATACATGTATAATTATTCCTAACATTTCATTTTCCTATTTTTTTGTTTTTGTTTGCCTCTACATATGTACAAATGATCGTATTAATCAAACCCAACTTTCATTCCACGTGTACATTTATTAATAACACCTGTCATATTACAGTGTCAGGTGAATTAGAACCTTTTGATTGATTATTGCCGTGTGTGTGTGTATGTGTGTGTGTGTGTGTGTGTGTGTGTGTGTGTGTGTGTGTGTGTGTGTGTGTGTGTGTGTGTGTGTGTGTGGATGGTAGTGGTGACCTATGTATGGCTTGAGTGAAGCAGGCTTAGAATAATTCCTGATTCCACAGGCGTTCCAGGACATCATGTGAAGCTGCATTCTGGTATGGAGGTGTGGCTTTAGGTGTGCAGGAGGAGGAGGAGGGTGGTGGTGGTGGTGGGGAGGCGGGGTGGCGCTCTGCTGAGGTGTGAGTGGTGGTGGTGGTGGTGGTCACTGAGCTTTTCAAGACCAGCAGCGAGGTATTCCAATTTCTGGGGGAAAGTGGTGGTGGTGACAGCAGCAATGACAGCAGCGTGGTGGGACGACTAGGCAAGAATATCAAGGACGAGTAAATCAAGGGTGGTGGTGGTGGTGGTGGTGGTGGTGGCTTTGTGGGCTGCCAGACCTTTGATGCGCCACTCCATGGCATCAAAACACGCTGTGATGATGGCTGCACATCGTGCCAATGTCATATTGGTAACGGCCTCAAGAAGGGCAACAACTTGTGGGGAGTGAGTCAGTCTGGGTAGAGGTCAGAGGTGGTGAGGCAGTGCCTGGTGGCGGCTGTGGTGATGGTGGTGGCGGTGGCGGTGGCGTGGGTGAGGGGTGGGAGGGGGAGGACGCGAGGCAGCAGCAGGACTGGGGTGGGGTCGTCTCGTACAGCCGTGCCACACGTTGACTGTGGGTTCGTGACAGCGGGGCATTTCCACATCGTTGTGTCTGGGGTGGGATGGGAAGGCTGTGCCGAGGTAGCAGCAGCAGCAGCAGCGGAGATGGGCTGCGGAGGGGGGGATTGCGGTGTGGGCAGGTGCAGGAGGAGTGAGTGTCGGAACACCAGCCACAGCCACACTTCTCGGAGGCTGAACAGTACCGAGAAATATGTCCAACACCCCAACACTGGAAGCACCGAGGCAGGCTGTTCCTCTTTCACCCTTCTAAGCTCGCACAGTGGAAGGCAAGGAAGGAAGGAAGGTGAAGCAGAATGTAGGTGGTGGTGGTGGTGGTGGGTGAGGAAGGCAGGTAGACTCCAGGTGACATCGAGGCTGGTAATGGGCGTGCCGTACTGGTGAGAACGACGCGCGGTGTATACTCCAGGAAGCTGCTTGGGCAGGGGAGGAAGGGTCCACGCTGACTGGGTACTGGGTGACGAGACACGTGGGGAATTTCCGATGCCTCTCTATCCAGTCTTGAACATCAGACTTCGAGGATAATGCCCGTATTCTTAAACACTTTGCTCACTCACCATCACTACTTTCCAAAGGGTCCAGCTGAAGAAATCACGTTTTTAAGGGTATTCATATGGTCTTGGTGATGGATTGGCAATATTTCTAGTTTATCATACGGAGAAACTCTTGAAAACCGTGCTAGGCGTCACTGGGAGCTTGGAAAATTGACGTAGTGAGAGAGAGCAAAGTGTTTAATTAAGAATACTGGCGTAGGACTTCCCCTTCAGAGGCCCTTTGTATGACGTCAGTACGCGGTGGTGAGATGTAAATGAAGTTAGAGGTGACAGCGGATATTTTCACCTCAACCACTTCATGATCGAGGCAGAATGTGGTGGTGGTGACGTTAGAAAGCCACTTTTTGACAGCCACACTCGGGTCGTCCAGGAAAACATGAGGTTGACATGCGAATCAGGAGAAGCAAATGCAGGAGTGACATGAGTAGCCTGAGATGACGATGAAGGTTCACAGTTTGGGATAGAGGAAGTGAGAGCGGTGGAAGGAGATTTTTCAGTGAGCGGGAGATGATAGTTCACTCGTATCAGAAGTGACGGGTGACGGGTGACGGGTGGCGGGTTGGGTGACGGGGTGGGTGGGAGTGGGGGGGGTCAGGTAGGGGTTGCCAGGGAGTAGTAGTGCCAGAATGTTGAGTGTTGAGTGCCATTTTGTGCCCAATCAGAGTCATCCTTGAGAGAGAGAGAGAGAGAGAGAGAGAGAGAGAGAGAGAG
>JAHFWG010000094.1:245772-257519 GCA_020233015.1 Callinectes sapidus | reverse complement strand
CCTCCTCCTCCTCCTCCTCCTCCTCCTCCTCTTCCTCGTCCTCATCCTCCTTCACCTCCTCTTGGTCACAGTGGACGTTTTGTGCGTTCTCAGACCCTCTTGAGAATCATACAGACAGACAGGCAAAAAAAGAAAAAAAGAGTGATACACACACACACACACACACACACACACACACACACACACACACACATTATATGAACAGTCTTACTACATGTAAATTTTTCGGCAAATATTACGCATTCACTCTATCTCTCTCTCTCTCTCTCTCTCTCTCTCTCTCTCTCTCTCTCTCTCTCTCTCTCTCTCTCTCTCTCTCTCTCTCTCTCTCTCTCTCTTGTCTTTCTTTACGGTTTATCTACTAATATGTCGCTATTCCTGTCTGACTGCCTTTCTGGGGTTCGTCTGTTTGTCTGTCTGTCTGCCTGCCTGTCTTTTCTTAACCCTTGCGTTCCATACCTGTGTTTTGACGGGGAAGGAGGAGAGGGAGGGCGTTCACTTGTTGGACCTCCTAACTTTGTTTACTAACGCACAAACTCCTCAAATAAACCAGCCTCTCCACGCCATGACGCTTCGGGAATGCAGGCCTACCTCTCTCCTTCTTCGCCCTCCTTTTCCCCTTGCCCTCATCCTCCCTCCACTGCCTCCTCTGTGCCTTCCTCACACCCTCTGCTCCTCCTCCCTCCTCCTGCCCTCTCTAAGGACGACTTTCTTGTATTATATTTGTTTTTGTTTGGTGAGGACATATCTATTCTAGTGTGGTATTCTAATGTGTGCGTGGACAGGGAACGGGTGGGCGTTGTGGAGAGTGGAGTGGAGAGGTGGGTAGAGCGGGACGGTTGGAGCAGAGGGCGGTGCCACAGGAAGCAGAAAAGGACATTCACCATTTGAAAAGAACATGAAGACCAGATTTCCCATTTCCTGAGCGAGTTATTGCGTCCAGGTGACGGTGACACTGTGCCTGGTGGTGAGGGACTCTGGCAGAAGGGAAGGCAGCGGAGTCGGGCTGGGCGGGGACGTGTCCAAACCCCCATGTAACAGGAACCTACTGCCCCTTCGGCCTCCCCTCTTCCTTCCATTTTCCCTTACCACAGTCTTGGTCGCGGCTCACCGCTCATTTGTGGCAGGAGTGTTAGTGCTGTGTGGACTTGTGTGCCAAATGTGAGGGGAGAGGATGGACGTGGAGCGTTTTATGAGGAAAGGGAAATAGGAAAATAAGCGGGTGTGTTTGAGAGTGGAGGGGAGGACGGGAGGAAGAGGAGCGAGGGAGAGAGGCCAGGGAGAAGGTTCAGCCGGGATCTGCTGGCACTTTACATTAGGCCGGAAGTGCCACGGGCCGGCCGTTACGCTCTTGACCTCCCGCCGTGAGCAAGGGCGACGCGAGGGGCGGAGCGAAGCTGAGTTGCTCTAGTGCAGAACAATTAGATAAGATTTTAGAAACGTTTCACTACTTATTTGTGATGTAGTACTTAATTTCATCAAGAACTCAGTGAATGATGCTGAGTAAGATGCAGTATAATGATATGAACGGTAGCACCTGACGGTCCTAGCAGGATAAAGTGGTTCTCTTGTATTGAGGACCACCTGTGGTTTGATAGGGGTCTGTTATTCTTAAGTTTCATGCACTTTGTGGCCATACAATTCACAAAGGTAACACCGCCATTCTCTCTTTCCAGGACTGCCTCAAGGAGTGTCACCGACAGATCGAGATCTGGACGCAGAGCAGCGGCCACAGTCCCGCTCACAGTGCGGAGTCCACCACCCCGACCGATATGCAGGACGTCTTGTTCTGACGGCAGAATCCGAGCACCGACCTCCTCCCTCACCCTCGCCAACAGGCTGGGGACACAGAGCCCTCTTTGGAGTCCCCCGGGGCCAGCCCCAACACTGCCACTTTCTGCAGTCGGTGACTACGGATCTGTGAAGACCCGTCGGCACCGACACGACCGGCGTGGTTGTTGCTGCCCCGCCGGTGTGGGCGTGGGGCCTGCCGCCCCTCCATTCCAAAGGGACGGCCGCCCCCACCACGCCTACCATGTGCACAAGCTAGTCGGGTTGCTAATTTATATCGGATATAAACTGACATAAGCTATCGCTATTGCTACTGCTGTTCTGGGCATGTCTGCCACTCAGAGTGCTCCTCCTACCCGTTGCCTTCCCTTCCGGAGCTCCGCCGCCTTCTTTTCAAAACCGCCTCGCCCTTCTTATCTTAACACCAGCGGCGCCTCTACACGCTGACCCTCCCGCCTACGCTGCCCACGCCGCCCAGTAACGCACCGTAAGGCTGGCAGTGTTTTGTCTCTGTTGGCGCCACTCCTGGCGGTAGACGCTGACAAGTGCCAGGAAAGGTTGGTGATTACCATCAGCAGGGCGGAGGCCGCCGGGTGGGCGTGCCCTGGACCGACCTGCCCACACGCCCCACCTTCCTGGACGGTCGCCTCTGAACTGTGGCCTTGGGGAAGCCTGCTGAAACACCGAAGGGACAAATATTGGTGTGTCCTTAACTAGGTGAGAGAGGAGCCTTCCCATAATTGGACAAATGTTTAGGTCTTTGGAAAGCTGTTTTCCACGCAGGGGCAGCGGTGGCCAGCGGGGCAGTAGCCACGCTCCGCCTCCTGCCTGCAGGCGTGGCTGGCACCAAAACTGTGATTGATTTTCTACTAATACGAACTCCGAAAATATGAGATATACAAAAAAGAAAAAAAAAGTGGAAATGGATTGTAGGACTACTGTTAAGAGAAATTTCGATGTGATATAACCTTAGAGTGGAGCCTTAGCTTAAGGTCACCTGACAAGTGTAGGGTAAGAGTAGGAAGCGAACGATAGATAGGCATTATTGGTCCCTTCCACCTGGCACGCATTCCCCGTCGGCCTCACTCGCCCACTAGGGGTCCAAAGCGTCATAACAGCAAAACCACTTCATTATGACGAAGACAACGGCTTCAGGACGCAAAGTGTCCATGGCGGAGACAAAGTGGTGGTCGGTAAGGCTTCGACAGCGGTCAGGATTCCTTTTTATATTTTTTCACTTTGATTTTATGCTGTTATTTTTACCAAGCTTTCCTTAAATATCTTAAAGTTTATTGTATTATATTATCAAAGACGAGATGTCTTGTTTGTTCCCACTTGGAAACTTTAGTCTTTTTATATCTACAAATTATAACTATAATTATTATTATTATTATTATTATTATTATTATTATTATTATTATTATTATTATTATTATTATTATTATTATTATTATTGTCACCATGATTATCAATATTGCTTTATCTTCCTAGACCCATAACTTCCGGCCTGGTAGTTGCTATATGTCGCTTTGATAACCATCCTACTCCATGTCCAGCACTTCCCTCAAGATTAGCTTTGATTTCATTTTCCTTTTTTTTCGCTCCTCGGTTTGAGTCATTATTGGAAAGACAGTCGGTATGTTGTCCTATCGCTCCACACTGTTAGCTTCCTCCACGTAGTGTTCTGCATTGTAATAACTAAGCGCTGTGACTCCCCGCCCCCCCGACCCTCCCACTATTTTGGTCGCCAGCAGGACTGTTCCTTTTACATTTAATCATTAAGGTGTGTCGCTGCTGTCCAGGCTCTCTCTCTCTCTCTCTCTCTCTCTCTCTCTCTCTCTCTCTCTCTCTCTCTCACACACACACACACACACACACACACACACACACACACACACACACACACACACATACACACACACACACACACATCAGATTCACGTGAAGACATAGAAAGGTCACTCTTTTATAATTTTATAATTTCTGTGCTGTAAAAAAGTATTATACATATATATTTTTTGTTGACCAGGATAGTTACTTATATCGTTCCCTTTCTTGACTTTTTTTTTTATCTTACTTCTTGGCATTTTGAATCCCTGGAGGAGACCCACACTCGGTATCTCGCGTGTTGCCTTAGGTCGTCGTGTTTTCTCAAGATCGGTGAAGGCAACTGATCTTGGTCTCTGCCTCGGTCGCGCCTTTTGGGGTGAACTTTCCCTAAGTGACCCTCTCACCGCTTCCTGCCGCACTAGTCCTCCCAAGCTCACGGAGGGAACCCGCCAATGCCATCCCGGCCCCCCCCCCCCCCCACACATGTCACCAGTCCCCATCCCGCCTTCCCTCCTTCCCTCCCTTCCTCGCACTGCAGGTTTTAAACAGGCAAGACGTGCTTAGCTAATCCTATTTATACTGATTTATTGAAACACAAAAGAGATAGTTATTTAATGCATGTTAGCTTTCCATGGGATTAAAAAAAATTATATACGTTTTGGCTCTTCGTATGTATGTGCCTTGGTTGTTTGTATTTTTGATCATGAACCAAGTGACTCGCACGGTTCTCCCTCATCGATGTATACTACTACTACTACTACTACTACTACTACTACTACTACTACTACTACTACTACTACTACTACTACTACTACTACTATACCGGGTTAGGAGTTCCGGGGTGGTTAGACTACACGTGTTTCTAATGAAGGCAACAATGACCTCGCCTCTCCCTCACACACACACACCCTGGTAGCCCCCCCTCCGCCCTACCTACCTCCTTAGGTCACTTTTGAAGGCCCTGTCACCCCATTACCCCCCGCCACTCCCCTCCCCCTTTATATGGTGTCTTAAGGTTATCAGACCATGCCCTCTACACACACACACACACACACACACACACACACACACACACACACACTATCTAGCATCCCATTTTGTTTACCGTATGCCGCCATGTCACCAACTGAGATTACTTCAATCATTTCTTATATTTGTACTTATAATCACCAACTAGTCAGGTCGTTAACTCACCCCAGCCATCACCACCACCACCACCACCACCACCACCACTACTATCACTACCACGTGTAGCAGTGACTGTTACACGCTGTTAGAGACGAACACTTTAGTTAGTCAGTCAGTCAGTCAGTTAGTCAACCAGTCGGTCAGGAGGTGCGTCAGGACATGATTACATACTTGTTCTCTTTCCTTTAATTTTTTTCTTTTTTCTATTGATTCTTTGCTGTGATTCATTGTACCAATTTGCCTACTACTACTACTACTACTACTACTACTACTACTACTACTACTACTACTACTACTACTACTGCTGCTACTACTACGTACTGTTAAAAATGAAGCAGTGAAAGCTGTCTGAGCTTCTCTACTTATAACGACGACGATCAATGTGTGTATGTGTGTGTGTGTGTGTGTGTGTGTGTGTGTGTGTGTGTGTGTGTGTGTGTGTGGCTAAGAAAAAAATAACAATTCCTGTGCCAGTATCTACCCGAACGCTAAGGATCTAGTACTCCTCCTCGCTATCTGTCTGCTGCTCTCACCCCGCCACGCCTAAATGCTCTCGCCTTACCTGGCCTCAACGTCCCCAGCCGCGCCTCTCCACTGCACATGGACCATAAAGCACTAAGCATTCCACATCACCAACTCTTTGCCTCTTGTGGACAGACACGTGTATTGAAAAGTGTTCTTGTTCTGTTGAGCGCTGCCCCAGCCATCCGGTCACTCAGCCAGCCATGCCCCGATTCCCTCCTCCAGCCCTAAACTGTATCCCCATCACACTACAGGCAACGAAAAGGCATACTTTATAGAGTGTTCTTTTTAAGATATCCTCAGGCCGTTCCTAGCGTCGCCTCTACTAAGAGTATTTATTATTATGATTATTTGTCTGCTGTTTGAATTATATTTCGAGGGCAGGGTTTTCATTATGCTTATTGTTATTATTATTATTATTATTATTATTATTATTATTATTATTATTATTATTATTATTATTATTATTATTATTATTATTTCTCAGGTTGGTAAGACTATATATGCCAGTTTGCCCTTTCGCCTCGAATTTATTTTATTTTATTTGATTATTTATTTTATCATGATGTTCTACGCTTAATTACTCCACGTTGCATTCTTATCTAGCATTGTACAGACTTTCATGTATGGTAACAAAAAAAAAACTTGTAGGTGTTTGCTTGTAGTCTTTTTTTTATTATCTATTATGATTTACGGTACACAGAGAACTAATCTACTAAAACAAATACTATTGTGCATGGGTGGTAAAGTACAATGAAGTAAATAGTGTGTACTTCAGATCAGAGTCAGTGGCTTATGTTAGAGACAGGACGATGTTCACTTTTTTTGTTCTTTTTTCTGTGTTTTTTTTTTTTCTATTATTTTTATCTTAGGCTTGTTGACTTTCTCCTCGTTCGTCGTTATATTGCAATTTCTCTCGCTCTCCTATATCCTGACTCTTATAGATAATGGAATGTTTAAGACAGTTATGTAGTGGACAAAAAAATACAGTATACACCTTTGTAATGTTAACGAGAATAATACATACTTGCAGCTTCAGCAAGGTTGGCTCAGGAGATAAAGGAGATAAGACATTCATGGTGGTGCCAAATTGTCATATGTTATCGCTTTGCTGCCAAATTGTATCATCATCAGACATCCATCTTTATGTTCTGTATTTCTACTTACGTACGTGTTGTCTTCACGCTGTGTATGTGTGTCTTTGTTGTTGACGTGTAACCAGCCAGCAAACAGTTTGGGGGACGTCGGTTGTACTCTTTACTATACTCTATATCTGTGGGATGCGCCCCCGCTCCAGTGACCACAACACACACACACACACACACACACACACACACACACACACACACACACACACACACACACACACACACACACACATACACACACACACACGTACACATCATATACTAGGTGTGTTATAAAGAAAAATTGTTCCTGAATTAGAGCCAAAGTCACACACACACACACACACACACACACACACACACACACACACACACACACACACACACACACACACACACACACACTTGGTAAACAACAAACAAACTCTCCTATCACACCTACTAAAAAAATCCCCCTCATTGGGCCATGTTCCTACACAGTTTAGTTTAGCCAAGGGAGGAGGAGGAGGAGAAGGAGGAGGAGGAGGTCTTTTTTATCATAATTTAATGTTTTTCCAGTGGTTTCTGTGTACGTGTTTGTGCGTGTGTACGTGTGTCCGGGGGTGACGTGGTGGTGGTGGTGGCGGTGGCGGTGTTGTTGATGGTGGTGGTGTTGGTGGTTGCATCCTCCACACCTCCCCTGACCTCACTCCTGCACCATAGGGTAGAATTCTGGAGTCAGTCATGTATCTTTACTGTAGATGACCAGGGCTATATATGCAGAACTCGTCTGTATCACTATTATTATTTTGTACTACTACTACTACTACTACTACTACTACTACTACTACTACTACTACTACTACTACTACTGCTACTGCTTCTACTTCTCTCTCTCTCTTCTCTCTCTCTTTTGTCTCTCTCTCTCTCTCTCTCTCTCTCTCTCTCTCTCTCTCTCTCTCTCTCTCTCTCTCTCTCTCTCTCTCTCTCTCTCTCTCTCTCTCTCTCTCTGACTAAAGAAATAAAGCTGGCAAATTTGACCTAGCCAACATTACCTCTTATGTTAGTTATTTTTTCTGTATTTTCTCTGTCTAGTAAGTTTAACCTCTTCTGCCTCGGGTTTACTGTTTAGCTTTTGTTTTGGTGCCGTTATAGAGAAAAACGTTCTGCATATACGGGTCCCTGGCAGGTTCTTCCTATATCCCAGGTATGGTCCAGTCAAAACCAATCAGAATCAACCAAATAATAGTAATTGCACTCTATTACCTCATTTCACCTCTTGTCTCCTATTGTCCTAAGCCGAGGGATGAGCTCGTCACATGGCCATAAGCATACACAGATAATGTTAAATATATGCGCCATTATAGTTAAGATGATTTTTAAAAAGAAAGAATATGCATTAACTCAGCGTCTTATCCCTTTCGGCTTCAGTAAATTTTTAATATATATTATGAATATATACATTTATATGATTTTCTCTCTATACGTCTTTTAGGCGTAAATCATTTTTACGCCGAAACCCCAATAGCTGCCACACAGTCAAGGAAACGGAGGTAGCGTTCCTGAATCCTGGCGGGTTGAAGGCACTGCTGCCCGCGGCCCGCCCAACGGGTGTGGAAGCAACCTCAGTAATGACGCGGCGTCTGTAATGACGAGAACTATTGTAGTCAGTGTGAACAGTGTATTAGCTGTTTCTTATATTTTCCTCAGGTTGAGAATGTAAATATGTAAAACTGTAAATAAATCGATCTATTTAGAAAAATATGAACTTTATCATTTGACCTCCATTTTTTTTTTTTCACCTAGTTGTTAGTTGTCCTTATCTTACTGGTTACTGGTTAATTGTACTTGAACGTGCTTATTGGTAGTTGAATAGTTCAAGTAAGGATTACTTACTTACAACATAATGTTACACCAAAACTTACTGTCTGAAGTCATGTATAAGGCATCTTTTGGCATCAAATTCTCAACAGCAACCCTTAAGAGAGGGTGTTATGTGGGGGGGAAGAGGGAAATGAGGGAAGGGTGTATTTATTGTTAGTTAAATCGTTAAATCGTTTCAGTCCAACACTCAACAACAAAACTCATTCATGATGTGCTGCTGTCTGGAACCGTGTTTAAGGGTTCTTTTGAGCTTGAAATCTCAACAGCGAGTCATAAATAATACAGGGTGTTGTGTGTGGGAACAGACAGAAACTAGAATAGAGAAACTAGCAAAAGAGTGATATTTAGAATAGTCTGCTAATCAATAACCAGACTTATGATATGCTGTCTGGACCCGTGTTTATGGCGTCATTTGAGCTCGAATTCTCAACAGCAACCCATAAGAGGTGTTGTATGTGGGAAGAGAGAAAAGAGCGAAGGATATATTTATTGGTAGTTAAATAGTTTTACCTTATAAAATCGTGTCTTTTATTGTGTTAAATACGTTTTTACTAATAGATATGTTTCAATACAAGTACAAATAAATGTAAGTTGTCTGAAATCCCATGACATGGGAGGAAATACAGGGGAAATACCTCATCTATCTATTTATTCATTTATTTATTAAACTTACGACATGTACACAAAACTGGGGCCCATGAAAACTTTGTAAAAGCAATGGAAAAATCTTGCTAGGGATTAAAATATCTAACTTCAAAATTCCCCTCACTGAGCGATGCCAAGATAAAGGAGGGAAGGGATTTCCTGGAAAAAGAAGGCAAAGAAACTATGACGAATATGTGGAAAACCTCATCAAAACCTACAAGAACATGTGATGCAATATGTCACTTAAAATTCACTTTGGGGATCAAATCTAGACTTTTCCCATCGAAATGTGGGCAGTTAGTGACGAACATGGTGAAATGTTTCACCAAGATATTTCAAGAAAGGAAAAGTGGCATCAGGGTAAATTGAACACAACTACGCTTGGAGAGATAACATTTACCTTAGTTTCCCCTTCCAGTGCTTGGTTTTCTATGTCCTACTTATGCATTAGATCGGAACAATATTTAATTTGGTGACCCTTTTAATTCTTCGATATCCAATAATCAAATGCATTATAAGTAACACATAGAGTATTCTGCATTTGTAAGATTTGTACAGGTGTCGTAAAGGTGTGATGAATGTGGCGTGTGTGTTAGTGTGCTAATTCAGGAGGTGAGATGGCATCCTATCCTGCCTGTAGCATATCAAGTTTTCAGTCTATTCACTCTTATTCTATATTTCGCCAAGAACCTTTGTAATGGAGTAGCATTTTTCACGATGCTGCTATCACACAGTACCCAACTTATAGCCAGTGAAGGGGAGCCGTTGTAGCGGCGTCCTACCAGCTGACCTGATCGACCACATCAAATTGTCAGCTGAGCGAGCGATGGCTGCCTCGTCGCCTGACAGTGACCTGGGTTCCATTGACTGTTTCCAAAATTACACTGCCCCGGAAGTATTTGTGCAGGGCCTAGCGGGACAGATCAACCAGCAGGATGTAGAGGCCATAATAAGGGCGCAAAAACAAATGTGAGTATTTGTTATGTACTCAGTGAAATGTTTTGTTGTGGTAAGCTCCGTGAGTTGTTTGTGTTGTGATTTGGGTGAGTTAAAAAGAGAAGGAATACTATTTGACTTCATGCTGAGTGCCCACAGATGTACATAACAACGCCCTCTGTAAATTGTCTAGCCACGTTTTCTTACAGGGAAACATTGTCTTTAGTTTGTATTTAAGTTACAACCAAGTTCGTCTCCCGCTTGATCCTCTCACGCCCCGGTATTATCACTCCTGTATTCTCTGTCTTTTGTTTAGGAATTTTGAGAATAGACTCTGGCAGCACTACTAGCAGTCCACCCATCACAAAAGAAGTGGAAGTAGAGCTGCATGTTGTATATTATGGAGCGAGTCCTTATGTATCCCTGTTTTTATAATGTTTTCAGGGTTGTATTATAGTGTATGTAAGCCATTAAACACTACATGGTTATGGCCAGCCTCAGGTTGTTGTTCTTATCATTTACATTTTCATTGATCACATTACTTGTCTGAAATTAATGATAACGCTGTTTTATACCAGGGTATGCATTGAGTGTGTGTTTCTTTTTTCTTTTTTTTTTTCTTTTTTAAGTCCAGGGAGCTACATCACATTCCAAAATAAGCTATACACTGATTTTCAATTGCCTTCAGCTTCTCGTTTAGCTATTGCGAGTTATGCTTTTTCCCACTCAAGTTCCCAATTCCCCACAGCCCCCAGGGTTGTTGTAGGGGTGTGGGTAGAGATAGGGAATATTGGCTTAAACTATGAATTTACTGTTTACAGATTATGTTTTGATATTTTGATGATATTCTCTAAATATACTCAGCAATGGCCTTGCCAAATTCTAGAGTTATAATTGAGTTTCTGTCCCAACAGTGGTTTCTCCATATAGACATTGCTCATTATGTACATATATTATTTTTTCACTCCTAGGTTGCAGCGGTTTGAAAAGACAAATGAGATGCTCAGCAACTGCAACTCCCTGTCAGCCACTCGCTTTGCTCTCGCCCAGAAGGAATTCAAGAAGCACACCGCTCTCCTTGTTGATATGAAAAAAGACTTGGATAACATTTTCAAGAGAATCAGAACCATAAAGACCAAGCTTTCTAATCAATACCCTTCAGCCTTTGCAGGTATGTTTGTGTGTGTGTATTGATTTGGTGTGTATACAGTACATACATAAATTTTCATGATTTAGTTGTGCTTGTGTGTTTTTTATATCCAATTGCCATATACATATCTTACTTAGATTCATATGGGTTATATGAAATATACATAATTTATGTGCAGATGGTTCTGTAATTGATGAAGAAGTTTCCTGCCTATATTTCTAGCAAAAGCAACATTTGTCATACTTTTTTTCATGGCAGCTGTCACAACAGTGGTCATGGGAGTGCAGGAAAAATTATATGAACTTTGTGTGTGTGTCTGCATGTGTATTTACCTAGTTGTATTATGCAGGCCTCATAGTGTCTCCATATATCCAACTTTTCCTTGAATTTATGTATGTTGGTTGCTGTAACAACCTCATCATTTAATCCATTCCAAATCACCACAGTTCTGTGTGGAAAACTGTACTTATTGTCCTTTAAACTCTGATTTTTTAATCTTCTTTCAGTGTCCTCTCATCTGTGTGTGTGTGTGTGTGTGTGTGCATGGGTGTGATATACTCTTTCTTAAAAAAAATTCTAAAGGATTTAAGAGAAGTGTTATGACAAAGATAAACAGTATGAGACTTAATGTGATCTTAGTTTCCCTATCTTCACCTGCCCCCCCCCCCCCTCTCTCTCTCTCTCTCTCTCTCTCT
>JAHFWG010000094.1:226253-245672 GCA_020233015.1 Callinectes sapidus | reverse complement strand
CTCTCTCTCTCTCTCTCTCTCTCTCTCTCTCTCTCTCTCTCTCTCTCTCTCTCTCTCTCTCTCTCTCTCTCTCTCTCTCTCTCTCTCTCTCTCTCTCCCTCTCCACACACACACACACATACACATTCAGGATAGTATATAATTCATACACATATACACATGACATGTGTTGGTTGAAGAATAGGAAGGATGGTAGTGAGAGGACAGTAACTTCTTGGGTTTAGAGAATAGTTACTTGAGAGCAAGGGAAAGGTAGAAAATAGTACCAAAAAATGTGCTGTCATTACAACTTTAAGTCATAGATTTTTGTCTTTGTTTCCATGAAATCTTAGTTACAAGGGAGAGATGAAAGGCTCAGATGGAGAGGTATGAGAAAAGTTGAAACAAAGAGATAGAGGATGACGAGATGGACACAGTGTGGAGTTGAGAATGAGGTGGTGAAGATAACATCATATCTATCTAGGAAAAAATTCAGCAACTTGTGATTTTACAGTTGCACAAGAGGAAACATATAAAGAGGAGGAAGAAGAGGAAGAAGAGAGGCCATCCACCATCCAGAACTCATCCATATCACAGGAAGATGGTGCCAAGCGCACCTCAGTGTCTGGTGAGAGTGGACACTCAAGCAACAAGTCAGAGCGAGTGGAAGAAATGGAGCAGTCTAGTGATGGAAGCCGACCAGATGTAGAGAGAAGAATGAAAAAAACTGCCAGTAGTTCATCAGACAGTAGCAGCAGTGGTGCAAAACTGTCCAGTTCATCCTCTTTTGACAATTGAGACTAGATGTAATGGGAAGGGATGGGGGTGAATGACTTCATATGTACTACTTGGGCATAAGAGGAAAGATATGTTATTTAGTTTCTTAACCTAGATTGATAAGGTTATGTAGCAGGCAAGATAGCATGGGGCTGTGTATGACAGTAGTTAATTGGTCATATCATATGTCCAACATTTTTTATTGAACTGACCATAATTTAGGTATGGAAAGCAAATTATGGTCCAGTTGCATTTGTTTTTTTATTTGTGTTTTACTTGTTCTGTGGTGTACAACACCAGCAATCACATACAAATTTAGGTTTATTTTGGAATCAAAGGTTGTAGAATTTCCATGACTTAGTTGACTACCCATAAAATACCAAAATTAGTGTCAATGTTCCAACCACAATTTTGTGTTTTATTTATTTATTTATTTTATTATTATTATTTTTTAGTTGATCTTTTACATAGAAAATATTATTATGGATGCATCCCCATTTAGACTCCATGTGAGATACTGGCAATCAACCTCAGCCCATGTTGGTGTAATATTCCTTAAAAGTTCCTGGTTTTCTCATTTGTCTTAAATACTGAAATTATTAGGATGAAGTACATAAGTGGTCATTGAAAGACTTAAGTCAGACCAAAGGAATGAAATAACTTTTCTCGTATGTACTGCCTATCCAGTAATGTTCAGAAACCATAGAAATTGTGGTCACTGTGGAATTAAGATGTATGTTTAATGATTTCAGTTGATTGTATTCCTTTCTATTGATAATGATAGCATAGTCACAAGGTAAAAGTCACATTTCTACTTTATAATAATTTTGTTTGGAAATTGATTTAGTTGATTATGAATGGTGGGTAGTAAGATGTTGTTGTTAATATACATGCCTTTCCAGATGGCACATAATGAAATAAGCATATGTTGACAGATTAGATTATTTCCTCTTAATGAATATATTCATCTGTTCATTGTCAATGGATATTCAAATGTAGCAAAACTGCAGTTAGTTGTCAATTACCTCATTTACAGTCAAACTTGAAACTTAGAAATGCCCATGATGACTTTTAAGGCATAATTTTCTCAGATACATTCTCAGTGGTCTTGACGATAGTGTCTCTTCAAGGGTAAAGTTATGAATGGTGCAGATGAGACTTTCTTGATCTACTGCTGTGTTTTTTTATTGTTTATTTATTTGAAGCCTTAGATGTGCTGTGCAACTCACCAACAAACAGTGTTATCAGTTTGGATTGAATTCATTCTCTTTTGAATGCCTTGAGGCTAAGAAAGAAGGCTTGTGAATTTTGAGGTATGGATGGAGATGATGTGTTTAATCTATTCGCTTTATTGTGGATGTTGGTCTCTTTTCTTTACATAGGTCTATTAAGTCATCTTCTGATGAATGTGAATGAATATAGGTGAATTGTATGTATGCATGTATATGTAGGTATACATAGATACCTTGCCTTTGCTAGGCAATAACATAACATAAATACATGTTTAGATAAATTTTCTACAAAAAACATTTATCCTCTAAGTTTGGATGGGAAAGAGAATGCCAAGACGAAAGTTGGATACTAATATCACTACATGAAAAAGTAATAAATAAAAATGTAGCTATAGTTACGTATCTTACGAATTTATTGAATTTATTAAATGTATTTTCTTCTGTTGGTTTTGTCCTGCATACTGTTTGCTTTTACTCAAATGTGTGATATTTGAAAAGTCAGTTTGTATTATTCAAGAGAAAATTTTTGTGATAGTTGTCAATACCTCAGGCAGCTTGGGAGGATGCTAGTTGTCTGGTCTCCCACACTACACATTCAGTCAATGGTTTTGTAAATATTTTATCCACTAGATCTTGTGAGTAGGTAATCAATACCTGTGCAAGCAGAAGGGTGCCTGTCACTTAATTTTTGTACCTGATAGAATAATAAATAACTTATGCAGTAATATTGCATTTTATAATGAAACACACCAAGGTCACATGAAAACCTAAGGTATACAGCCATCATTTTCATCATATTACGTGACCCACTTGAACTATTCAATAAAGCTTTGCTCCGTTATGTGCTCTTCTCTTGGCAGATGTATAGTTGAAGACCTGTTGAAGTTGAATGCGCTCTCTCGCTCTCTCTCTCTCTCTCTCTCTCTCTCTCTCTCTCTCTCTCTCCAGCGAGTGAGAGAGGTCGTGATGTGGCAATCCTCCCTTTCAGACCCCTTAACACCATCACCCTAATCTTGTCCCCTTATCAAAATAATAATAGCTACTCGTACATTCCACATATCATTATTATCTGTAATCTCTTGTGGCAGCCAGACTCTCGAGGTGACATAACAGCAATCGGTTAGTCTATTGTTTTTAGTTTGGTTTTACTGTCTGCCAGCTACAAACAGTACATTCGTTGTATGATTGAGCAAGATATCGCAATGTATCATTACAATACGTATAAACATCGTAAATAACAAAGGGAACATCTGTCATCATTACTCTCCGCTCCCGCCTCCCACTCAGCTGAGGCCGTTGTAAACACACAAACACACAGAGCTGCTGCCGGCACAAGTGGAGGACGTGTGCTACTAAACTGCAAGTATTATTATCCCCGACACATCACAAGCAGGTTAGGTTAGAATTTTATCTGGATTCAATCTAGCTTTTCTAATAGCTATGTGTGTATGAATTGTCAGGAAACTATATATGACCTCTTCAACGCGGGACTTATAGGATAGGTAAATTTATAGTTCAATACAATAAATATCCCCTAGCTCTACCATCACCTCCCAACCCCTCCAACAAACTTGGGGGCCTTTGGGGATTCTGGGGTTTGGGGGTGGGGGTGTATATATGAGCGATATATGACCTAAAAATCTGCGGGATTTTCTCTAAAAGTTTCAACATTTTCCCTAAATTTAGGAAAATTTCCCTAAATCAATAGAAATTTTTCATAACATTAAGAACTTTTTTTTTTTAGCCCTGGGGCCTGTGCCCCCGGACTCCCACT
Organism: Callinectes sapidus; assembly: GCA_020233015.1. NCBI lineage: Eukaryota > Metazoa > Arthropoda > Malacostraca > Decapoda > Portunidae > Callinectes > Callinectes sapidus. The sequence continues at coordinate 241,910 of JAHFWG010000094.1, read as the reverse complement.
CTAGGATACTAACTCAACCCTAATGTAACCTTGACGGGGGGACCCCGGACCCCCTTTAGGACACAATAACCAAACCCTAATATAAACCTAACCTAATGTAACCTATCCAGGAGGACTATGCTCCCCTTCCCCCCGCATTACAATCCATTTCTCTTATTTGTTTCATACAAAATGCCTTATCTCTACCAATACGTCCTATAAATTCATAACTCACAATACCTTAAAGAGAGGAGCTCGCCTCAGCTCGCTGGACTTAGAGAAAACTCGACAGACACAGTACATTCCTGGACCTTTTGCAGCATTATTATTCTTTTCCAATAGGTAGTGTACTAATTGGAAATGTAAATAGTAAGAACAACAACCTGACGGTGGCCAAAATCATCTAGTGTCCATTGTACGAATCTATAGTAGAACCGAAGGATTTATATACATCTATCAGTATTTAGTTAGAATATACCACCACATCTCTATAAAGTTAAACAGCATCTTGCGTCTGTGACATCAACCCCTCTCTCCGTGAAAGGTGTATTTGGTTGCTATTTATGATCTCATACATTATGTTCTAACCCTCAGTACATGCAAAGAGTACTCCACACATGGATGGACAAGGCCCTTGTACAGTTAGCAGTTGGTGGGGGGGGGAGGGATGAGAAAGAACTGGTGGAGACACCTCAAAACGCTTAACTTCATAGAAGCTGTTTTAGCAAGAGATGCAGATTGAAGAATTCAGGTCTTACAAAGAGGTGAAACTATACAGGAAAATTAATCTTATATTTCAGGGGTTGGAGTAATCAGGAGCTCAACACCATAATTAGAAATACAATGGTGATTTTCACAGAGTGAAAGAAATTGCCAGGAATTCTCATTTTGGACTTCAAAGTTTCTTTGTAACATAATTACTATTTCTGAAGAAAATCGACAGAATTAAAGTTCCTTTTTGATGGGAAATGATAAAAAAAGAGAAGGTTTTCTTTGCAGTAGAAATACAAATTATCATTTTTTTTTAATTAATAAGCATATAATGTATATCATGGTATTCATTCATGTCTTCATGGTATTACACTAATGAAGTTAGTGTTGATAGTTTCCCTTCCTTTTTTTTAGGTGTGAATGTTCACCCTTCATAAGCAGAGCATTTATGTTGGTGGGACAAGACTTGCCACCAGGATTAAGGAAGTACTGAATCAGTCTACACACACAACACGTTCTGTACCTTTTCTTCAGAAAGGTATGAAAAATTATTATTGTTATCTATTTATCTATCCATCTCTCTCTCTCTCTCTCTCTCTCTCTCTCTCTCTCTCTCTCTCTCTCTCTCTCTCTCTCTCTCTCTCTCTCTCTCTCTCTCTCTCTCGCATGCTCAGCTCACAACCGAGAGGTTCTGGGTTTGAGTCCCAGGCACAGTGACGCAATGTGTAAGCCTCTTAATGCCTGTTCACCCAGCAGCAAGTAACTTGAGAGGTTGTGGCCTCACTGTCCTGGTGTGTAGTGTGTGATGTGGTCTCAGCCCTACCCAATGATTGGTCTATGAGCTCTGAGCTCACTCCATAGAGAAAGGGCTAGCTGGGTGACCAGCTGGCGACCACAACCATGGTAACGTACACACACACACACATGTGGTGGCCTCAAGCATCATGACACAAATAGAATATAATTACATACACCACATTACACATAATAAATTTGACATTAAACTGACAAATGAGTACATATATTTACTATATTTTTTAGTAGTAGCTAAAAGGTTTATTTTGTATTTAGGTACCAACCAGCCATCTCAAAATCTTGTATCCCGAACAATGGCAACAATGCGATACGTAAACCAGCAGGAAGCCATCAATATTGATTTAGAGCTGTTTAATGAGTATCAGTTCAGTGTAGACCAGCTGATGGAACTGGCAGGACTAAGCTGTGCACATGCCATTGCTGAGGTGAGTAACATTTTTTGCCATCAGCTACAAAAGTCATTGCTTATATCTACAATGAAGAATACATGTGAACTAAACAACTGCACAGCCATCCATGACCTTGTGTTTATTGAGAAATTGTTGTTTTGGAAGCTAAAGTCTGTATTTGAATTAACATTGGTATTATTCTATTTTCTCCTTTCATCATTAAGAATGTCTAACTTCTATAGATAAATGAAATAAAGATTACTGGAAGAAAGGAGTCATGTAACCCAGCAGGAAATCTGCTAATGATTCACATTGTGTATCAGTAATAATGAGGGATGCATGAATAACTAAGTTCATTAAAAGTCATTTTCCTGAATGATTCATGTAGGATATTGATCTATAATAAATGTTTATATTCTATATACTTGAGACCAACATTGCCATCAGGATTGGTCTGGAAAGATATAAATGGAAAATACACTTGTATTCATAAGAATTCCCATACATTGGAACCTTAAGCCCTTTTTGAGAGAGATAGAGAGAGAACTGATTAGCTGTATATAATTAACCAGGCTTACAGGCCAGAGCCGGAGAAAAGTGTGTTGGTGTGCTGTGGTCCTGGAAATAATGGTGGAGATGGGCTTGTGTGCTCCAGACACCTCAAACTTCTGGGTTTTTCACCAGTCATCCTGTACCCCAAGTCAAGTGACAAACCACTCTTCATCAATCTAGTAAAGCAATGTCACATGTATGATATACCTTTTGTTGAGGCAATGCCAGATCTTTCTATCCTTGACAAGTGAGTAATAGTCGATGTGATTATAATAAATATTTGTGTTCATATATATTATATACCTAGAGGAAGTAGTAGTTTAATGATTATACTACAGTTCCTTCGTCAATTTCATATTCTGCTTTACATGTAAAATAAGCAAGGAAAATTATAACTGTGTAATCTGTATTCCAGAGAATATAGCTTGATTGTTGATGCCCTCTTTGGCTTCAGCTTCAAACCTCCTGTTCGGCCACTCTTTGCACCCATCCTGGAAATTCTTTCTCAAGTATGTATTAAATTGCTTTTTGATTAGTCAGCCCAAATTTACTTAAACTCTGATATTTTTAGTTGCAGGGCTCCCTAAGATAATTTCTTTCACAAAGCAGCCAAGTGTAACTTTCTTGTCATGTATCATTGCCAAGACATCATTATTGTCAATGTATCAGTGGATAGAGATCTTGTGCTACAAACTGAACTATGAATAAAAATGCAATTAACTTGTTTGCTCACCACCCCACGAAGTAACTTTCCACATAGACTCTTGAGGCATTGCATACTTTCATATGCTATTTCATCAACCTATCTTCAGTTGGTATAGCACAGGATTATTTTTGTTACACTGTCATAATCAGTTAATCTTCTCTATAGACCACAGTGCCCGTCATCAGCGTTGATATACCGTCGGGTTGGCATGTGGAAAATGGCCCACCCACTGATGTTCCATCCTTAGCACCAGACATGTTGGTCTCCCTCACTGCTCCCAAGCTGTGTGCCAAACACTTTAAGGGTTGGTGTTCCAATATTCTTTATTAAGTTGTAGTTTCTTGATAATTTCCTTTTAATTGTACATGGATATTATAAGTGAATGTGGAAAGAGTATAGTGTGTGTGTGTGTGTGTGTATATATATATATATATATATATATATATATATATATATATATATATATATATATATATATATATATATATATAATAGATAAGCAAAATGGTAAGAGTAAGTTCTCTGTTTTTATGCAATCGTACTATTTTCTTTGTATTGCAGGTCGCTATCATGTCTTAGGAGGGCGTTTTGTGCCACCCAAATTGAGTGAGAAGTATCGGCTAGAGATTCCACCTTATCCAGGCACTAGCCAGACAGTGCTGCTGACATCCAATATTCAGCAGTGAGAAGGTTGGGGAAAGTTAACATCAAAATATATATATATTCATATAAAATGTTTCAACAAAATGCATTTGTTATTTCCATAGATATATCACTCACCTGTGATTAAATGATTATTGTTATCTGTGATTCTTTCTTTTCATCTTTAATAAGTGTGTTTATCTCATAGATGCTTTTATTAATCTTTGGAAAACTTTCCCTTGTACATTATTACTGCATACAGTATCATTCATGACTGAAGGCACATAAATTAAGTTGTCCTCTTGATATTACAACATAGGAAACACTCAAATTTTCTGCCGTCTTTGTTTAGGATGACTGATGTAATTTATTGCGAAATGTGAACCAGAAAGTTAATTCAAATCAGTCTGATCAATGCAGACAGGCACTAATAAGTTGAATTGGTTTTGTCTGATCTCAAGAGATTATAATTATAAGATGTTCTGTGTGATCTTACTCATGGATTCAACCAAAGTGACAAACTTTACTGTCAGTTACTGTCTTACTTTTATCCAGGAATAATTGCCTTTTGAAATAAGATTATCATTATATATATATAGCTTTCAAAAGATAGTGAAATATAAAAGTATATAAAAGGAAAAATTAAAAGGACTAATTGAAAATATAGGTACTAATAATGAACCTCCAGTACTCCCTTTGCTTTATATTTATCGTTCCATTCTCTGTAGATTACATTACATGTTTTACATTTCTTGCAAGCATATATTTTTTTGGTGAATTTAGAACCCACTATAGAGAAATACTACATATTGTTTAACAATTCATCAACTCAAATAATTTAAAGCCTCAAACAACAGAAAAGTTTAGTGTGTCTCTTATCTAAATTCTTTAAAAACATTAACTAGCAAAGTTATGAGCTTTCTGCCATTTTCATTGTACAGTATATAAATTTGACATTTGCAACTGAGAAGTTACTCAGCCAGTAGCTCATAGAGAATACACAAACTACTCATTTATGTACAAATATATACAATATATTGCTACACTATACAACAAGTATCCTATTCTTGAATATTTCAATTTATCAATAAGTAATTGCTGCTGACTACACACAATGCCAAGTATTCAGCATGATTAGCACCAAGTGGGGTTAATAAATGTTGACTAGGGTGGTGTCTGTTATTCCACTGATTAACTTGGCAAGAATGTATACATATTTATAGGTTTTGAGGCACAAAATATCAGACTTAAGGAGTTAAGAAATATCAGTGAACCCAACCTTACAGTTCTACATGTACAAAGTATTTCTTTATCACACTGATATCTTATGGTACGTTGTTCACTATTAAATCAGCTCCCTAAATGCTTGATGTTCATGTACAATAGGTTTCTGGCATTGTACTTCCTAGTTGTATCCAGGTGTCAAATTTTTCTATCAACATTTCTTCTATAATTCTTTCTGATCTGTTACATTTCAACACATTGTTATCTTCTATGTTTATTTTTAGGATATTTTTTCCCGTAAACTTGGTGATTACACAAGTTTTCTGCTTTCATTCCTGTTCTTTTTAACAATGAATGAGATTTAAATGGTATTCTTGCTCTTTCTTGTATTTCACTTTTCTGCTTTACCAGTTTTTTTTACTTGAATTTCTTTTGGAATAATTTTTGACACAATTTAAACTTCAACATAAAAATTGATTTCATTCCAGAGATGTCTTAAAATTGTTTTCAAAAGAAATTCATAATCCTCTCCACAAATCAGTTTGTTTTCTAAAGCTCATTCTTTTGTTTGACCTCTAGAAAGTGAGTATATGATATGATACACATCCTCTATCCTCACTATGAGAAAAGGGAGCATCAAGTGAACAAGAGGGTTGGCTGGAGTGCTATGGAAGTCTACAGAATTGACTTAACAAATTTGATTTACCAAACACAAACATTTATGAAAGTTATCACTCCAAAAAGGGACAAGGAGAGAGCTTTTGTAAGTAGCTATTGACAGGTTAATTTCACACAAAATCTTAAATATTGGTAACACAATAGCAAAATGTCAGCAGATATCCTCTGGTTAAGTAGTTATACATGTATATAATAAACATCATTTGTCTTGAGAAAGAAAATACATTCATCATTGGACATCACATGCATCACAGTGTAGAGGAATTAAGATCATAATGCTGATGTGTTTTTTTTCTTTTTTCTTTTTAAGTATGTAAGGGCACGGAGTTGTTTTAGTGGTACAAGAGAAGACCACAATCAGAGATGAAAGCTTCTTGGATATTGTCCAGCCTGACAATGGTGTTGATAACATCCATTCCTCCAACCACTGTTCCCAGGGAAGACATTTCAATATAACCTGGCCAGTCTCTGGTGTATATTCCAAACTGAGAGGGCCTGTGATCTTGTCCATAACCAGTGAAGTAAAACCCTGCCACAAGACCTGCCACCACATCTTGATTGTTTTTTCTGCCTCGGTCCATCCCAGGTAAGGCTTCCCCTCCTGTACCATCATTTCTCTCATAATCACCTCCCCAAATCTGTTCTCCAAGCTCATTCTTTCGTGCAACCTCCAAAAAGCGAGTACCCACATAAGACGGTCCGAGTTGGCCTGTACACAGTGCCTTGAATTGGCGAGTCCTTCCTTCATGGTCGAGGAGCACAATATACACGCGGCCTTGGTAATTCCCTCTCCAAGACACATCAAAAAACACGATGCAAAAATCCTCATCCTGCAAATCTTGAATCTCATTATACTGGAAATAAAAAGAAAAGAATATTATTGTCATGTTGCACATAGTTTATCTCTTTGCAACTAACAAATCTTCAACTGAATAATACTGCATATTTTTAATGTAAAGTGTAAACCAAAAAAATCGGCACTGATTTTACAAATTAGTATAGGTATTCCCTTTAATAATATGATTCCTTGTTACATGATATTTTACTTTAGGTTATTCAGGTTTTACTGCCCTAGTTCTGCTATACTATTGATTATTTCACTTTTATGATACCTCAAGTAAGCAGTCACTCACTCTGCATGCCAGAACACTGAACCCTCATTTTTGTTCACAGTTCAATTATCACCCTTTCATTTTTACACAGTGAGTGAGGATGGGAGGGTGGGATTGAGAATTGCCTTGGAGGGGTTATTTAAACAACGGTCTCTTCAGCCTTGGGAGGAGAGTAATGCTATATAGAACCACTACAGTGAAAGTACAAGAATCAGTTATATTTATCTCAATTCTACTGCCTTATTCTTGTCTTTATTTATGTAACATGTTTTATAAATTTAGGTAGTTATGTATTTACAAATGGTATTTCAAGATTCTTATGGGTTTGAAGGGAAACTCATATAGATATACAACATGACAGTGGGAGTTAAGTACAAGAATTATTCCTATTTATTAATTTTATTTTTTTTATTACATTATACAATAACTGCATTCACATATATTATGTGATTTTTGTGGGTTCTAGGGGACACATATTACCAGTATAAAGGTCTTTGAACAGAATGGTACTATTTTTTGTATTCATTCTAAAGTGCTATATAGTCATGTACTATACGACTGAATTTTCGAGAACCAATTGTAATTGTATTTAACTAACTATACAATCTTTTTCACTACAAGACTGTATGTTTGTCATTCACCTACAGTTGTCTGCTGGTTACCCAGCCGGTCGTTACCCTAAGGAAAGAGCTGAGCTCACAGTGATCAATTTTTGTGTAGGACTGAAATCATTCTATAACCACACAGTGGGGTAGTGAGGCTAAAACTCCCAACTCATTTTTAACAACCACTTTTATTGGATTTTCTTAAAAACTTGTCAAAAAATACAGTGGAACCTCAATGATGTAATGAATGAAAACCAAGCTAAGACAAAAGCTAAAACTGGTGTCCATTAACAACAAACTTGTGGTTATAAAGAAGGAAAAGGTTTGTTTTTGGATAAAATACTAATAAGCTAAGCATATATTAGAAGCTATTTAATGTAGATTGCCAAAACAAAAATAGTACAAGAAGATCCATCTTACCGGTACTGTCTGTGGGCCTGAGGGAGGTTCTCCATCTTGTAAAGCGTGAAGGTGGAGGCGGTTGCTGAAGAGGCTGACTCGAGAGTGTCGTGTTTGACCTCCCTGTGCTGGTAGTAGGGTCCAAAGGGAATGTCCATCTACACTTGCTTTCTTGATTTCTTCCCTCAACTTGAGAACATTAAGCTGATTTGTCTGAATGAAGCTTATAATCAGCACAAAGTTAATTTTATGTCTGGCTGAATACTGCTATTTTTTTGAGAGAAAAGAAAAAACAGTCTCATGTAATGTTTGTTATCCAAAATATCTGCTCTGTACATACTGTTATACTTTGGAATATTTGTTGCTGAAAAGTATTAGAAAGGGAACAATAGATGTAGCAATAGACAAATGAAAGATTCTGGAATGATTAGCAGCACAAATGGAAATCATCCCTCACACAACATATGAAATGTCAGGAAAAGTATTTCATGTAAGTGGGGCTATATGAAAAGGCAAGACTGTGACAAATTTTAAGTGCTATGTCCCTCACCTCAAAAGGATCATCTGTACTGCCTTGCTCATGGCCCTCTTTTTCTTCAGCCAATTTTGCTATCTGAAAGAAAATGATGAAATAGTACATATAATACAAAATATCCTTCTTAAACCATTCATTATGCAGTGCAATAATCATCATAGACAGAGATATAAGAGTGAGTTTTAAAGAAATGTGCTATAATACACATGCACACCATACTGACCAATCCTTCATGGAGAGGGAGGTCAGCTGGGCAGAGGACAGTTCCTCTGTGGTAAGTGCGGCAGTAAGGACATCTTAGGGGACGGCGCTTCATGATTTGGTTGAGGCACTGGGTACAAATAGTATGTCCACAGTAAAGGGTCCTTGGCAGGCGCTTCCCTTCATTGTAATTTTCAAGGCAAACATGACATTCCATCATTTACAAATTTATATGTCCAGTCATAAACTTGAACTCATTGGAAATATCCAAGCTCTTATGAATTTCTTGAATCTGTAAAAACATATATAAAGCCTGTAATATAAAAACCATGTCATGTCATACAGTGGAATAATTGGGTTTTCTTTATCTAAACTAAAACAAAATTAGTGATATCAAAACATATTATGTTATGCTATGTCCTCTTATACTTATTGCTACGTACAGCCAGAATGAGAACTTTTCCCAGAGTGACTCTACTAAATTATGAAGTAAACTTAAATGTGATAAGAAAACGTGCTATTATAAGGTAGAGAAACACATTCGTATAGGTGGAGAAATCATCAGTCCAATACTAAGTACAGTAATGAAAAATGCATTAATGATTGTATTTTGATGCCTAGAACACAAAATGAGCACTCCTGCCCTCAGAACACCATTTTGAAAAATTTGCTAGACCTACCCCCAAAAATCCCTTTATTTATCAGAAAAATCCCTGGATTTTCATATTAGAGAAAAATCCCAAGATTCATGTTCTTTGCATATATTGGCATTGATGCATTCTAATTAAACCAAACCTATGCTAACACCTAACCTACTCTAACATAATGAAAACCAACTGATGCATTTTTATCATGTTTAAGTTTTCTGACCTCAGGAGAGGGCCTGCGGTAAAACATTAAATAATCATAAATACTAAATGAGTAATTTCCCAAGGAAAGTGTACAGAAGAAAAGTATCTTAGAGTACTCCTTTGTGTCTGTTAGACTGACAGCTTTCACCACCAATACCAACACATTTATCATTTTATGATTTTCAGAATTAAAACACAGCTTAAACCAATCTACAGGTCATTCTTCTCCTCCTCTAGGTTGTCATGTCCCACCTTTTGCTCCTTTCTTTAAAAATAAGTCGTCTTTGTTCCTCTTTAGAGTCGTGGGAAAAGTCGCGACTTTCCTAGTCCGACTTTTGAAAACGTTTGTGACTTTCGCCTTCAAGACTCCGAAATTCATGGCACAGAACAGTCACAACTTATTGCCACCGCTCCAGCTCGGGTTATTACTGATGTCATTACGTGAATCAAATTGTGTGGGTCCGGCAGGGCACTTCGGCGGCTGATGTGACATTAGGTCACCTAATTATCAAGAAATACGATGACGATGTAAATTGTTGTGGAATCTACCAAATACTTTAACAAACTGGATACAGTTTTAAACAAAACTTGCTCTAACCACTTTGAATCTGCATCCTGCCCCACAGAACGAGACCTACCAGGGACAACATCCGATCCCTGGGATATCCCTGGCTGACGACTTTTTTCACCTCTCACTCTAGCCCTTAATGTATCAACTGTCACGTTATAACACTCATCCACTCTTGTGCCTTGATGAGTGTATTTACCAGGAAAGGTGGAAAAAATCTGGATTAGTCAACGTTCTTGTTGGAAATCGAAAAATATCTTACCTAGTGATGCTGCGCCAGTGCAGTCCTTCCCGCAGTAGGCGTGGGATTGAAAGCCTTTGTATCGGCTCCCACTTCCACGTATATTTCTTATTTTTCTATTCTTGATATATCTTATTTTGTCTTTTTTTTCACTTATTGAGCATATATTCTTTTCTATTTTCAATTAATTCCACTGATGATGTTTTGTACACTAATATATTTACAGTTATAAAGTCTACGGGTGAGTTTTCTATATTTAAAATGTTTGGTTTTGCCTTGTATCACTATTATTCTTCACAGTTTAATAGAAAATGCTCAAGTGTTTCTGTTTCACAATTACAACACGACACCACTTTTTCTCTGAAATTTGCTTCTCCAATTTAGGGTTAATACGTTTGTTCTTCGTCTCATAATTAGTTTACAGTCTAAGGTATTAGCTATCCAACCTTTATCCTTTATTGCCCTCTTGAGTAAGTTGTAAATGTGGAGTGGTGCTTTTGTCTGGCTTTCATATTCCCACTTAGTTGTGTCCCATGTTGTATTCTGTCTGTTATATTATCAGTTTGTGATAGTCTATTCTTAGGGTCTTTATTCACTTGCCTTCACCATTTTCAAATTATTTTAATAAAATACAGTTCTTATCAAATCATATATATTTTTAGAGCACTGCTTGCTGTGTATGTTGGGAGCTGTAAAATAGTTCTATAGTCTGAGTTTTCAATTTTTTGCAACTTGATTAGCTCTTCCTCAATATAATCTACTACTTCTGATGCGAACAATATTGATGACAGTGCTATCCCTTCCCTGTAAGTCTCACCAATGAGTAGTCTATTGCAACATCTTGCTAATACACTGGGTTGCATTTGCCAATTTAGTTGCTTTGTTTAATCTTTTTTTTCATAAAATTCTTGAAACAGTTTATAGTATTAGTGATTTTGACTCTTAGGTATGGATTGTGTTACTTGAATGTCTTCAATGCTTATTGGTTGTTCCTTATTGTTATAGATATATGAGTAAGTTACTTTTTTGCTTTGTTTATATCAAGTCCCAACTATTGTGCCACTTGTATAAAATTTCATACTCTGAGGTGCTTCTTCTATTCAGTGTGATAGCAATAAGCTGTCATCTACATAATATAAATTTGGTATTTCAATATCTTCATTTTTTAGTTTGCTAGAGTTATTTGGTCTTAGGTCGCCTGTCATAGGTTTCAATATTTTTTGTTTCAGTATTGTGTCTGATGTCTGAAGTCCACATCGCCACCCCCACCACGAAAGCCTTCTCTAGGAAATGTGCGAGAAAACTGGAGACATTATTGATAGCTGTGGTAAGGGAGAGGGAAGTCTAAGGAGGAAGAGGAAAGGAAGTAGTCACATGTATAGCTTAAAAGGTTGTAAATGATACTGCTTGCATATATCATGATTTATTTTAATCAGATCCCTAAGAATATTAACACACACACACACACACACACACACACACACACACACACACACACACGCACACGAAAACTCACAGAGCAAAACGACTGAACTCAAAACGTTAATGACATTTTTTCTTTTCAACACAGGGGTAACACGAAGATCAATGGCCTACGTAAACATCCACTCTCGTTTGTACAATGAATCACATGGAATCAGAACAAACGGCTATACTGTAAAGGTAGATATTATAGTTTCTCTCTCTTACAAAAGTAAGTCATCTATAGACGCATCATATACATGTGTTTTTGTTCGTTTTCTACGCAAGGTTAATGGCATTTGATATGAACTCAGGTAAGACTAATATGATTTGAATGATCAATGGTCATAGGAACACGCTAAAAGAAATTGTGGAAAGTTACTACATTATAGAAAAATATAGACAAAAAACATTCATAAATAAAAATAATATCAATATTCATTAAAGATCTAAATATTTGGTTGAAATGTTTTTTACGAGCAAAGCATCAGCATTTGTCCTCATCTTTCTTCCTCCATCTTATTCAGTAGCTCCTTGCTTTCAGTGTCTTCATGTTGCTTTTCGTCTACTGAGGAACCACACCTGCATCGGCTCCTTCCTCCCTTTCATAGGCACTGGGCCGCGGTAGGTGAAGGTGAACCCATCATCTTGGTTCTCTGGTTGCTGCAGATACCTAAGAGTGGGAGAATGGTGGTTCATAAATAATGTCTTTACTTTCCCTTCTCCCAAATATCATAATCGTAGAAGATTTATTAAGTTACTGAAATATTTTCCATTATTTATTGTTTAAGGTTCACAATCAAGGGTCAGAATCTAGACTCGAAGCTTCGAGCGCGCCGAATCAGCAGCCAGCAAGAGCAGTGCTAGTCAAGCCGTGAGAGAGTGTGTGTGTACGGTGTCAAATTTCGTGGATAATCGTGATTTACGAAGCGCAATAAATGAGTTTCGCACTTTATACAACTGTAGAACATGGGATAAAACAGTGCAGAGTGAGTAGAACACTTCGAACAGTGCCATGGCTAAGGAACAACCATGAGGATCGAGAGTGAATAGCGGAGCGGTGATGACAAGAGGTGGCAGAGCCAACTCCATGTTCAGGCTGCGAGACTGTGTAAGTACTACGTGGCATTCGGTTTTTCACTTCTAAGACAAAGTATGCAAGAGATGCCATATTACTTTTTTCCCATACAAACGAAATTAGTACCACGTCATAATGATTCAACTTGAGAGAGAGAGAGAGAGAGAGAGAGAGAGAGAGAGAGAGAGAGAGAGAGAGAGAGAGAGAGAGAGAGAGAGAGATTGGTGCGTGCTGATTTGAGATGCCCATATTATTGGATATTATATTTTATGTGTTTTAGGTTAGTCATTTCCTCTATTTGTGCTGATTTAAATTCCTTGCTTTTAAACACTGTAGCCATTTTGAAGCTGTCTATCACTTTGCACTGATTGACAAACGTGACCAAGCAGCTTTGAGTCATTTATGTTGTTGTTTATGGTAATTTTCCCACAGAGTCACTCCATCACTCAGAGGTGTCTTCAATTCGCCAACCAACGGGTGTCGTCAGCTAATCAGTCTTTCAGCCCAAAGAATACTGTTTAATTTATCGTGAGTAACATCTACATCACTCAGACCTGAAACAGTCACGCCTCAGAAATCTAGCAGAGTTCAGTTCTTTGGTATATTTCATCTCCGACCAAATTTAATCGAGATGAAAATTAAGTATACGTGTAAACTCAGCAAACATCCTTGTGTCCGAGTCTTGCCAAGATTTTGTACACATGAGTGCCTTGAAATACCTGACTGATCTCTTCATACATTCTCACTTACCTGTACGACACCTCAGACACGTTGACTCGTCCCTTCTCCCCTGTCGTCTCCGTCCTCGAGGTGATGTTGACAGTGTTGCCGAAGAGACAGTACCGCGGCATCCTCTGTCCTATCACGCCCGTCACCACCTCGCCCGTATGGATCCCAATGGTGATTTGCTGCAGTGTGTGTGTGTGTGTGTGTGTGTGTGTGTGTGTGTGTGTGTGTGTGTTAGGTAGGTGTGAGGATGAAGAGAAAAGGATGAGTTATGTCCTTGTTAACGCTTCTTCCTTTTGTCAGCCTCCCCACCCCTCCCTTCTCTCTCTCTCTCTCTCTCTCTCTCTCTCTCTCTCTCTCTCTCTCTCTCTCTCTCTCTCTCTCTCTCTCTCTCTCTCTCTCTCTCTCTTACCACTCGCTGTCCGTCCACAATGACGCCCGCCGCCTTGTCCATCATATCCAGGGCGAGGTTGCCGATGCACTTGGCGTGGTGGTCGCAGGCCTCCGGCAGTCCACTCACCGCCATGTATTTGTCCCCCACCGTCTCCACCTAGCGGCGCAGCATACGGTGGAGAGTCAGGTGGAATGGTAAGTAGTGGTATGGGAAGGAAAAATTGGAAATGACATTGTGGTATGACAGGTGTGTTGGGGTCGAGAATAGGATGCACCTGCTGTATAATTTTCATCGATTTATCTTCAGTTTAAGATTTATTCAATGAAGAACTGTCAGGGCACAATCAGGGCACTCACTTTGTAAACATTGGGGTTCTTGACTTCATCCGTTAGTACGTCAAAGGCGGTGTAGAGATCATTCAGCATCCGTACAATTTTGGAGGCTCCGGCGATGTCTGTGTGTCTGGAACAGTAGTCGGTGAAGCCCACGATGCCTGCAGTCAGTCATGTGAGGTTAGATTAGGTCATGGACAAGATAACTGAATTGCAACGTATGGTGAAAGACCGAAGGCTTTAAGAGTCAAGGTAATACTATATGCAAGAGTTTACGTTTTGTTATTGTACTGTATTAATCAGTGTCGTTTTCATTTTCAGGTTGTCAATAAGTTTTCATTCTCAGATTCTCAACACACACACACACACACACACACACACACACACACACACACACACACACACACAGAGGGAAGTAGGGCAGGTTTGTTTGCTCACCCGAGAAGAGCAGCGTTACCACCTCATACCTCCGCGGCGGCACGGGTCTCTTGTGTCGCAGTTCATTGGCAATACTGATGGGCAGGACAGAGTAGAGCAGCCTGGGAGTGGAGGCAGGGCGACGCGAGGGAAGGTCGAGGGAGGGAAGAGACGCACCATTGAAAGAGGGTAAGAGAAATAACATTGATATAAACCCATGCACTCTCCCTTTGCCACCACTCGACTTCACCTCACCCCCTCTCAAGTGAAATGTTCATCAAAACCTTTCACTGCATCATATCGAAGGTGAATGATAGAAAATGTATATAAATGACACTATCTTAATCTGAAATAAATGTTGAGAAAAAAGAGAAACTGAAGGAAGCAAGGTGATAAATTTTGAGAAAAGAGAGAGAGAGAGAGAGAGAGAGAGAGAGAGAGAGAGAGAGAGAGAGAGAGAGAGAGAGAGAGAGAGAGAAATACAATCCATTTCCCATTATGATTGTGAAGAAAAGAGACGCACTTATCCGTTTTCTGTCTCTCGCTTTTCAGTTCCCGGTGAGTTTGCTGCAGTTTGTCGGTCAGGATCTCGAGGTTGGTGGTGAGCGCGTACTCGGCCTCGAACTTCTCGCTGAGGAGCACGAGGTCCCTGGTGGCGTCGTGCAGGGGGATGTCCGAGAGGTAGAGGCCACGGCGGTACAGGTCGTCTAGGTTGAGGACGGAAGGCGAGCACACAAACAGCATCAGGTCAGTTTCGGGGAGGTAGATCATCTGGCCCTGAGAGAGATAGATAGATAGGTAGATAGATAGATAGATAGATAGAGAGAGAGAGAGAGAGAGAGAGAGAGAGAGAGAGAGAGAGAAAGGGGGGTGTTACGTATGGTTATATCTCATAGAAAAATGTTAATGAGTTGTATTCATTGTAAATAGTTATGAAGACTTTTTTCAGGACTTGGTTTATTTGTATTTTTCTCTTCTTAATGCTGTTCTTGTTTTTTTTTTTCTTATTTACCTACTTTTCAGATTTTCATAATTTGTTT
>JAHFWG010000094.1:51251-65369 GCA_020233015.1 Callinectes sapidus | reverse complement strand
GAGGAGAAGAGGAGAAAGGAGAGGAGAGAGCGAAGAGTGAATGAAATGAGAGGGAAGAAGTTGAGACTAGAGATAATAAAGAGGCTGAGGGGAAAGCATAAGGGAAGGAAGTAGAGGAGAGGATAAGGAACATGATAAGAGAGGGAGAAGAATGAGGTTGCAGATGATGAAAAGGATGATTGCAAATTAAAAAGAAAATGATGAAAGGAACAAAAAAGGATCCGGATGATAAGGAGGAACATGAAAAAGATGAGGGAAAAGGAGAGAGTGAAAATGAAGAGAAGAAGGATGAAAAAGGATAACAGAAGGATGGACAGGAAAGAGGAAAAGGTGAGGAAAAAAAACAATGAGATGAAAGAGGATGAGACTGCAGATGCTATAAGGATGAAAGAAGAGGAACGAGGGACAAAGTAAAAAATGAGGTGAAAAATGAGTGAGAGGGAGGAAAGGAAATAAAAATCATGAGAAAGGAATGAAAGAGATGAAAAAGAAGAATGATGAAAGAAAGAAGGAAGTAGAAGAAGAAGAATGAGAGAGAGAGAGAGAGAGAGAGAGAGAGGTGTTTTCATTACTTTTTGTGTGTTTATGAAGAGAAATGAACAAAATAATGAGAAAATTAAGAAAGAGAAAAAGAGAAAGAGAGAGTTTTCATTACTTTTGTGTCTGAAATGTGTGTTTACAAAGAGAAATAAACAAAATAATGAAGAAATATTGATGTTTTTGAGAGAGACAGAGAGAGAAAAAGAAAGAGAGAGAGAGAGAGGGGCTGTTTTCGTTACTTTTGTGTCTGAAATGTGTGTTTATGAAGAGAAATGAACAAAATAATGAGAAAATTAAGAAAGAGAAAAAGAGAAAGAGTGTGTTTTCATTACTTTTGTGTCTGAAGTGTGTGTTTATGAAGAGAAAAAAGCAAAATAATGAGAAAATATTAATGTTTTTGAGAGAGAGAGAGAGAGAGAGAGAGAGAGAGAGAGAGAGAGAGAGAGAGAGAGAGCTGTCTATTAACTATTCCTATTATGAGTAAGAGATATTTTGGCTGTGGAAGAGTTACATAATGTCAGATTAGGTTAGGTTAGTTTAAGGTTTGTTTTGAATCTCAGTGATGCTTTGAAAAATGTGCAGTATTATGAGTTAGAGGTATATTGTGTGTGTGTGTGTGTGTGTGTGTGTGTGTGTGTGTGTGTATGTGTGTGTGTATGTGTGTGTTTTCCTTTATTTTTCATTAATGGTGTTTTTTTAGTGAATTATTCATTTATTTGTCCTTTTTTTGGTATTATTAATGTTCAAAGTTTTGTTTTTCTCTATTTTTAATGTTGTTTATTGGTTTTTCATTCAGTTCTTCCATTTATTATCATTATTATTAACATATTCTCTCCTTTATTAACATTCAAAGTTGTATTATCATCACTCATTTATTATTTTCTTGTATTCTTTTTAAAATATTGTATTAATTTATGTTAACTCTATTTCTGTAATCTGTTTATTGTATTTATCTTATTGTATTTTGTCATCTGCATTAATTTATCTTCGTTACGTTTATATTTATTCATTTGAAACTGTATTCTTCTTTATTTTATTTATTATCTTCTCAGGTTAGGTTAGGAAAAGTGTAATATTGGGATTAATTAACTTATATTTGTTACTTTTATATTTATTAACATTAACCTGTATTGTTTTCTATTTTATTTATTTATTTATTAGGTTAGATTAGGTAAAGTATTTTTTTAATGTATTTATTGTCTTTGTAATGTAATAATCTGAGGTTTTTATTGTTATATTTTGCATTAATCTCTTTTTTTGTGAGTTTGTGGAGAGAGAGAGAGAGAGAGAGAGAGAGAGAGAGAGAGAGAGTATAAGTAGTATATAAACAAGAAAGGAATGTGAATGGGAGAAGTAGACATAAGAATTGGGTTGAGAAAAATGTGGCTTAACACCTCATGACTTTTGGCTAATGATATTTTTCTTATTTATTTATTATTCTATTTAAACAATGTGGACTTTTTATGGGAATTTACGGGCTAAAGTAGACCACCTAATGGAGACCTCCTATCTGAAAGCCCACCCATTTGGGAACCGTTACCCCGAGTGGATGCCCAATCTCCCTTCAGACCGTAGCCAGGATTCGAACCCATGCTCTCGGGGATCCCAAGGCCTCCAGAGCACAAGGGGTTCCACTGTACTGTATACGTGATACAATCCTTTGATATGGAATTTGGCTTCAGCTGACAATAGATAGACTGCCTTGTTATGTTAGGAGCAGTCTGTATATGTTAAAGAAAAAAATATTAAAGTACTCGAGTGAAGTGTTCATTTCTTCTTCAACACATGTCAATTCAACCTTAGCACATGTCAATTGAACCTTTTCCCAAACCGTCCACAATCCATTTCAAGACCTTAAGCCCTTCAGTACTGCGACACATTTTTAGAACGAGTTTTGTGTGTAATTAAACGATCTTATTGACATTAAGAACGGTCTAAGGAGGTCAGAAGATTAATGTCCAGAGTCTGTACTATTCTAATCCCCACATGAGTGTCTAGAGCTGTATAAAATCGAAAGAATAAAAAGCAGATTGAAAAAGAAATCCATTTCAGTATTGAAGTGGCTAAGACCTTCAAACTTGCTACTTGCTTCGCTGATCTAACTTATGATCAAATATGAAGAATATGAAATAAATAAATGCATTTCCCCGGAAAACACCACCACGCGAAAAAAAGAAGAAATGTACTTAGTACGAAATTAAAACTGAAATATTTTTTTTACAACTTTCTGTAACGTATCATCAACAGACAGTAAGACAGACACACGCACGCTCGCAGTCAGCACAACACATCACTTAACACAACGAAAATCATCCAGTAGAAATATCTGACTTTCATTAAAATTAGAAAATAAAATATCAAAAGCAACTGAGGAAAAATAAATAATTAATTACTGAACCATTCTTAATTAACTTCAGGTGTTAAGGATCTACTACTCATAAAAAAGCACTACTTTTTCTTTTATTCTAAATGGATAAAAGCGATATTCGCCAAAAAGATGGAATAAAGGTTGGCATGTGATGTTTGTGATACTCAGTTGAAGAAAAGAACGAAAAAACATCCTTGAATGAGCTTTTTCTGAATGTTATAGATAAGGATGATGTATTGGAATAGATAGGAATGATAGATGGACTTACAAAGACACGTATTGATTAGTTCACTTCTTACAGCTTCCCTAATTTTCATAGAACCTCATCATTTTGTACATTTTCTTGTATCACTGCTTTTGATCATGCCTTAGTGGTAATAGTCTCACATTTAATTATCTCAGTATCAGATTTCATTTCGGCAATTCATCTCTGTCTCTGTCTTTCTGTGTGTCTGTCTGTCTGTCTGTCTGTCTGTCTGTCCGCCCGTGTGTCTCTCCCTCTCCCTCTCCCTCCCTCTCTCTCTCTCTCTCTCTCTCTCTCTCTCTCTCTCTCTCTCTCTCTCTCTCTCTCTCTCTGCATCATATCCCCACCACTTCCCGTTTCACACAACAAGCACCCCGAGTCTCGCCTCACCTCACCTCGCCTCCCCTCACCTCTCTTCTCCCCCACGTCCCCCGCCCTGCACCCTTCCCTTCCCACGTAAAGCACAGACCACCACACCCACCTACTCCCAGCCACGCCCATCACATCACCAGACACGCCCTCTCTTCATCACCCTTCCAAGCCCCGCCCTCAAACAGCCCTATCCCCGCCCTCCCTCACACAAACATAGCCAAGTGACTGCCCCTCCCTCTCCTCTCCTCCCCACTCCCCCCCTAGACTCGCCACGCCCCTCCCTGCTCTCTCTCTCTCTCTCCCGGGCAGGTAAACAAACACGCCCTGATGACGCCCGGCAAGGGAACGTAAAGATGAAGTGAGGTGATCAGTGGCTCCATTAAATCCATTATTAAAGAGCTATAAAGACGGTATATAGGCCTCGCTAGTGCTTCTGGGAAAGGAGAAGAGGAGGTGGAGGTTCAGGTGGAGGTGGAGGAGGAGGAGGAAGGAGAGGAGGAGGAGGAGGAAGGAGAGGAGGAGGAGATGAAAGAGAAGGGATGTGCAAGGGTAAGGGTGTATAAGGCCCAAGGATGCATTATACAAGAAAGAATGCAAGTGAAAAGCAGGACTTGATGAATATGAAGCGAAAGTGAAATGTGAAAGGGATAGTGGAGGTTAAAGTGAAGGTGAAGTGTGGCTGGTGTATTTACCGCTTCCTGCAGTGAAAGATCTTCCCCATTGCGTAAATAATAGTGAATAAATAAAACAAGAAAGACCAACACTAAATATTTCAAAAAGGCTTATTCAAATCCGAGAGGGAAAACATATATATGAAAACACCAGAAAAATAGTTCAAAAAAGTAAAAGTTAAAAGCGAAAGGAAAATGAAGGCAGGAGTATTTCCAGCCATCACTCATTAAAAAAGATAAAGAAGGTAAATGCTGCACTGTCCATTCACTGTCACTCTACCCTGCCTCCCCTTAACAACCCTTCTGAAGCCCTACTCCCCTCCACCACCACCACCACCCTCCCTCATCCCTGAACCACACCTCTCCTCCCCTCAAAGCACCCCTATCATCCGTCCTTTTACTCCCCTCACGCTCCCTTCCCCTGTCCTTCTCCCGTCCCTTCACGCTCTCCGGCAGCAATGCAACCAACAGTCTGTGCACATCCTGGCGTGGCCTTCATCGCGCCGGGCACTGCAGAGCCCTAACGCTTGCACCAACGACCTCCCTTGAAAAAGAGAGAGAAATCAAGGGCAAAAAGGGCCAACGCAGGGCACCACTTCGTCCGCCAGGTAGGGAGGGACTTAAACGACAGTACAGGAGGTCATTGTAACTTTGCCCATAAACGCCTATATGGACTTTTAGAACCGGACTGCCGCTGCCTCACCTCCGTCCGCCACCTCCACTCTCTCTCTCTCTCTCTCGCTCTCTCTATGGCACGAATTACTCTCTGCTTGGTGGCGTCCTTTTTGTATATTCCATTTTTGTGTATATTTTATTTCGTGTGTGTGTGTGTGTGTGTGTGTGTGTGTGTGTGTGTGTGTGTGTGTGTGTGTGTGTGTGTTGGGTTGGGGAGGGAGTTTTTTTTTTTTAGAATTGTGGAAAAGATGAAGGTTTGTTTGTTGGCCAGCTGGAGTAGTAGTAGTAGTAGTAGTAGTAGTAGTAGTAGTAGTAGTAGTAGTAGTAGTAGTAGTAGAAGTAGTAGTAGTAGTAGTAGTAGTAGCAGTAATAGTAGTAGTGGCAGAGGTAGCTGTATTAGTACTGATATTAACAATGGTAGTATTAACTGTAGAAGCAGTAGTTGGTTATAATCATAGTTGGATACATGTAACTAATAAAATCTCGGAATAATCTTGGAATTTTTCTTCTACAGGTACCGAAACAGAACATAGAGACTGGAGCTCCACAATACATCAACTACTATACATTATTTTTTCCTTGTCAAATTGTATACAATCACAATATTTCACTAAAGATTGCGTTGATGTAAAAAAAAAAGACCCTTCATGTATAGCTAATATAAGACTATTATCCGACTTATGCTAAAGACGAGGCGGCGCAAAAATAAGAGGGAGAAATATTCAGAAAGCGAGGATGAGCTGCCGAAAAAAGTGGTGCAAGAATTCAAGGTAAAGAGTAAAATGCAAAATAAAATACAAAGATTAGAGTTCATATATACATTGCACCACCACCACCGCCACCACCACACTCACCCTCCTCCTCCTCCTCTTCCTCCTCCTCCTCGTCTTCTTCCACTCGAGCCTCTCTCACCACCACGGCCCCTCCACAGGCCTCTTCAGTCTCACTCCACAGAATCCACAAGTTTCTCAGGCGGGGCGGTGGTGGTGGAGCGTCCCGCGGTGTCTTGCCTTCAGGACGTCGCTTATGAAACACCTCGGGATAAACTCTTAATATGAAAGACCCTTGAATGAAGCCCCAAGTATTAATGGCTCGTGTCCCTCCTTACCTCTCCCTGTGTTGTTGTGGCACGAAGGAATGTCACAGGAGAAGATCAGTTTATGCTTAATTCATTCAGTACTGCGATACATTTTTTTGAGTTTTGGGTATGAGATGATTTTGGTGATATGAAGGGTCTATGGAGGTCAGAAGATTAATGACTGTCTGTACTATTTCAATCCCGGCATGAGTTTCTAAAGGTGTATAAAATCGATGAACAATAAACAGAATGAATATGAAAATGCGTCCTTGTGTTGAAGGGGATAAGATAGTTTAGAAGAGTACGAGAACAATAAAGAATGAAGAAAAAACTAGTACTTGGTTTCATTCTTCGTACTTTCTACAAACACCATACCATCTCTATCTACTGTCCATCTCTACCACCACCACCACCACCCTTGCTCTCTCCACACCACCACCACCACCACCACCAATCGTACTGGCTCCACCAAACTCCACCACTATCACCACCACTCTCACTGTCCTCACACTGTAGCTCCACTGTTATTGTCTCCACCACCACAGTCACCGTCACTGCCACCACCACCACCACCACCACCACCACCGTCGCCATCCTGACCTGAGAAAATAGCAGCATGGAAAAGAACAATATTGACGTAGTAGTGAAGTTGGACAACGGAGGAAAAGGAACAACAATGCCTCGTCCCCTCGTGTGTGTGAAAGAAGTAAAGGAGGTTAATAAAGTATGAATAGAGAGCAGTGGTGTGGCTGCTTCTCCCTCGGACTCCGCCGCTGGCTGACGCACGCACGCACGCACTTTTGATATTTCCTTCATATAAAGAAGAATGAATAATTAATGAATATGCGAATGTACGTGTGTGTGCTTGCATAATCATGACGCTGAGGAATTTTGATTCAGATAATGATTAAATGTGAGATGCTGATGTGTACGAAATTATGTACAGAAAATGTTTATGCTGGCTCATTCATATTATTTTGTTTTCACTATCATCATTTTTCATTATACATTTGATGGAAGAAAGATTGCACAAGAGATTTCTAAAAATAAAACAATATACTTCACAGTGAAAAACGAGAAGCATAATGGCAAGTCAATGGTTATTATTACCGACAATATCACCATTGCTTTACACTGAATGTGAGAAAATCCGAGCCAGAAAATTATGAATTGCGAGTTGAAAACAATGCAGGAATGAGAAAAAAAATTAATGCCAAGTCAGTGAGTATTATCATTAATATTTTTTACTATAGCGAGCATTATGAACATCAACACTGTTATTGCATTATTTGTTAAAAGATTTTGTAGTAAGAAATTAATAAACTCGAGGTAGTAATGATGAAGCAAATAGGAAAAGAATAGGAAAAAGAAAACATTTAATACCACCTCTGTGACTATCATTACTGCTATCACAATTATAATAACAATCATCATAACACAATAACGAACAGCGATTCACGCAGAGTGCACACGAGGATTGCAGCATTTCAAGTATTTCTTCCCCCGCTTATCCTTTCCCGCTTGCAAGATTTCTGGGAACGCAACTGTTGGGGACGCCACTCTAACAAATAACAAACCTACCTTAAATAAAAGCATGCAGAACCATGACACAAACAAAAACATACATACAAACACACACACAGACACATCCACCCACGAACATAGACACGCAGGCACATGTATTTATTTATAGGTTTTCTCTTCAATTAACCCAAGGCAGAACCATGACACAAACAAAAACATACACACAAACACACAAACACACCCACCAACAATTTATCTAAAGGTTTTTTCTTCAATTAACCTAAGGCAGAACCATGACACAAACACACAAACACACCGACATACACACATACACACAAACACACGTATTTATTCAAAGATTTTCCCTTCAATTAACCTTTCTTCTCCTCTCACAAACATGTTAAAAGAAGAAGCTTTATAACTTACGATCACTGACACTCAAGTAAACAAAGGCAAACACAGGAGGGAGAAAACATAGCGAGGGAAGCAAAGGAGAAAAAATGATAGGAGACAAAGAATGGGGCGCTTTTGTAGACACCAAACACACGATTTTCGACTTAGCTTGCATGTTTGTCTCCCATTAGTATCTTCCTCCTCTTCTTCTTCCTCCTCCTCCTCTTCCTCCTATTTCTTCTCCTGGTCCTCCTCCTTGTTCTCATCTTCCTCCTTTCTCCTCCACGCCTTCAGCCTTTTTCCTCCTCCTCTTGCTCTTCTCCCTCTCGTTCTCATCCTCCTCTTTGCCTTTTTTTTTTCTCTCTCCTCTTTTCCTTCTCTTCTCCTCTTCACTTCCTGCTTCGTCTCCTCTCCAGCTTTTCATGTGAATATAATATTCTCTTCCTTCTTTCGCTCTACTTGCAACACTTGACTTCCTTGAAATGTGCAGAACGGGGGAAGAGAGAGAGAGAGAGAGAGAGAGAGAGAGAGAGAGAGAGAGAAAGAGAGAGAGAGAGAGAGAGAGAGAGAGAGAGAGAGAGAGAGAGAGAGAGAATACATCATGACACAGTGACATTTAATTTGATAAAACCTATATTGATTAATTGAGCTGCAATGAAAAGTGCTACAGTTGCTTAATTTACTTAAGCTTAAAATTCTAAAATTCTAAAAAATAAAAAAAAAATAAAAAAGTTCAAGGAAATAAATATGAAAAATGCATTCCGAAAAGACTGAATCATTTTGTTATTGAAGGCTCGGCTGAAGGTAAGTTGATTCCACACCTGTTAGTAAATATGTGAAATAAAATGGTGGAATAATGTTTTTGACACGACTCAGGAGGAATAACAATGAAATAAACGAACAAATATGTAATCAAATGCACAAACAAGTAAAGGAACGAGTGCACTGGAAAATACACAGGGCACATGATGAATAAAATAAAAACAAACATAGAGAACAAGGAAGCTTTCTACGGCATAATGTACGCCATTGATTAAAACTTGCTAACCATCTATCCCTCACTCTCCGTAATAGATATTCCTTTCATTTAGCGTTTGACATTTATCATCGACCTTTATTGTTATGCTTGTAAACGAAATATTATTAGTGAAAACAAATGACTGGACGAGAATACCTTCATGTTTATTAATACTATTACTAACGCCATTCTTTCTGATCGATTCGGAGAGTGGTGACAAACAACCTCTTCTATTTATAGGTCTGTGTGAACCACCTCTGGCTTCAAGATCAGGATTACATAACAGTGCTCCGGTCCCGCCCACACCAGCGGCTCCGTCTGTCTATATCGCAGCGCTGTGTAATGAACCTGTGCGTATTGTACAGCCGATGGTATTGTGTGGTTTTTCTCGAGGGGAAAAATGGAGCGTCTCTCTCTCTCTCTCTCTCTCTCTCTCTCTCTCTCTCTCTCTCTCTCTAAAGCTGGCAACAAAGAAATAAATCATCAAATCCACTAACACTAACCATTATATGAAGGACACGAAAACAAAATGACACAAATCTCAAAAAATAAACAAACACGTAACACAAACACCACAAAAATCATAACACGGACAACTTCTCCACCACTTACATACTTTCCAATTATTCTTTCTCTCAATATTTTCAAACCACACGTAACTCCGTACCCTGTCATCAGCAACCTACCCCCGCATCAGTTATAAAAAGGCGACAAAAAAAGCAACAAGAAAAAGAACACGTCTCTATGAATCCGGATCGTCACT
This sequence comes from Callinectes sapidus, assembly GCA_020233015.1. Classification (NCBI taxonomy): domain Eukaryota; kingdom Metazoa; phylum Arthropoda; class Malacostraca; order Decapoda; family Portunidae; genus Callinectes; species Callinectes sapidus. Next base: position 55,723 of record JAHFWG010000094.1, on the reverse strand, counting down.
TAGGCCAAGAGTTCCCCGTTCGTGTAGGATGTGCCCAGAGACATGTGTTGACACGCGCGGCCGGCAGTGTTGATTCAGAATATTCTCCTTCCTGTGTAAATATTGAACAGGAATTAGTTGGGTTTATACGACCCCAGACGAGGACACGAGAGAGGAGCGGGATAGGCGGATAAAACAGAGGGAGGAGAGAGAGAGGGAGAGGGAGAGGGAGAGAGGGAGAGAGGGAGGGGGAAGGAGGGGGGGGAAACCTGGCGGGCTGGCTGGCATTCTCTCTTTCTTAGTTCTTGAGGGAAAAATGTGAAAACAGAAGGCAAGTTTGACAATGAGAGAGAGAGAGAGAGAGAGAGAGAGAGAGAGAGAGAGAGAGAGAGAGAGAGAGAGAGAGAGAGAGAGAGACTAGATAAACGGACTGACAAACATGCAAACACACCCGCACACGTACAAAGAGACAGATCGAAGGAGATAAACAAACAAACAATTTTTAAGGGAAACGACGAGAATAACAATGCAGAGAGAGAGAGAGAGAGAGAGAGAGAGAGAGAGAGAGAGAGAGAGAGAGAGAGAGAGAGAGAGAGAGAATATCCCAGGTGCTTAGTGGTTAATATACTCATGAACTTTAATCAACAGTCCTTAGCGTCACCTGTAGATGGACGAATGGAAAGAGACAAGGAAAGGGAAGACAAGAGAGGAGGAGGGAAGGAAAGTAAATAAGATTATGCGAACAAAGAAAAATGAATGGACCAACCCTTGATAATGACTTGCCCAATAATTAAAAAAATGTTACGAACTTGTGGGAAAAGATGAAAAATATGAAAAAAAACTGGTATCTTGTTTTGGGTAATACTTTTTAAGGTTAATTAGTGAATAAAGGAAATTTTTTTAGTCTATTTTGTTAGAGAAAGTTCTAAATTTTCTAATATTTTACTGAAGTTATGAATTTTTTTGTTAAAGTTATGGTTTAAACTTTGTACCATTTATAGACATGGATGAATAAGACAAACAATACAAGTCATGATGAACAACTGAACAACACATAAAAAAGAAGCTTACAACCATACACCACCAATTCAACGTGTTTTCCCCGTTAGTTCATATTGATAGGTCATTACCCGACAAGTAAATCATGTTATTGTGTCATGCCAGCAATCAGCAGCAAATAACACTTAATTAACAGACAAAACTCTTCCCTCCCTTTCCCAAATGAACGTAAAGTGATGACACAAAGAATTCAGTTTACATAGAGGAAGGGTTTCGTGAAATACGCTTCTTTGTTTTCCTCAATAGGGGGCGGGGGGGGTGTCTGCAGCATCATCGTTATCATCAGCAACAGTCACCCGGTAGAAAAGTCAGAGATGATCAAGGCAGCTTTCCAAGTCTTGATTTTTTTTTTCGTTTTTTTTTTTTTTCCTCTTCTCGCTTTGCCTTTCAAGTTAGATTATTGCTGCCTCTCATGTGACGTGCTTGTGATTCCTTCAAATGAGAGAGAGAGAGAGAGGAGGAAAACACAAAAGAAAAGCCGGTTCGTGAATGTCTTTGGCTGTTTTTATTTTTTACCTTTTCGTGAATGAAGACAACCTTGATCTCTCTCTCTCTCTCTCTCTCTCTCTCTCTCTCTCTCTCTCTCTCTCTCTCCCTCTCTGCCAATATGTCTCTAACTTTTTTTCCTATCTGTTCTTCTTACTGTATCTCGCTGCCAATTTACCATCCCTCCCTCTCCTTCGCTCCTCTCACAGCTTCCTCTCCCTCCATCATTGCCTCAGAATATCACCTCTCACTCACGCTCACTGCCGTTATTAGCCTGAGTGATGCTTGGCTAATCAGATGTCAAGGTAGATTCTTTCGCGTCTCAGCCTCTCTTATTCATAGCATCTCGTCACTGTTCCTCACCTGCATGACCGTGAGAAGAACTGGAGGTGAACTCTTTCCCCCTTCACTACTGGGATGCATTTTTATACTTATTTAGCTTGATATTTGTCGATTTTCTACATGTTCAGAAGCTTATGTAGGTATTAGATTAGTACAGACTCCGGTTAATCTTCTGACCTCCATAGACCGTTCGTAATGTGAAGAAGATCGTTAAATCGTACACTAAACTCGAGGTTGAAAATGTGTCTCTGTACTGAAGGGGATAATCTTTCATTTTTATACTTATTTAGCTTTATATTTGTCGATTTTATACATATTCAGAAGCTTATGTAGGTATTGAAATAGTACAGACTCCGGTTAATCTTCTGACCTCCATAGACCGTTCCTAATATATGAATAAGATCGTTTAATTATACACTAAACTTGAGGTTGAAAATGTGTCTCTGTACTGAAGGGGATAGTCTTTCACCTTCCTTCCGGTAACTAATGGTTCGTCGTGTGCGCTGTGAGTTTTTTGCTCCTTTACTGTGTTGGTTAGTGGTTGTTAGTTTTGGTTGCGGTGTGACTAGATGTGTTTGTCATTTGTGTGGTTCGTGTTTTGGTATGTACTTACGGAGTGTGTCTTGTGTTATAGTGTTGCTCGTTTGCTTTGTGTTTGTGAATGATTTTGCTGTTTTTGTTCCTGTTGTTGTTGCTATTATTATTATTTTTATTATTATTATTATTATTATTATTATTATTATTATTATTATTATTATTATTATTATTATTATTGTTATTATTATGATTATGATTATGATTAATATTCTTCTTCTTCTTCTTCTTCTTCTTCTTCTTCTTCTTCTTTTTTTTCTTCTTCTTCTTCTTCTTCTTCTTATTATTATTATTATTATCATTATTATTTTATTATTATTATTATTATTATTATTATTATTATTATTATTATTATTATTATTATTATTATTATTATTATTATTATTATTATTATCAATTTATTTTTGTTGTTGAATTACTCTTGTCATCACTGAATATTTTTCATAATTTCGTTTTTCATTACCTGCCTTCACTTTCTTCCCTGCCTGTCTTCTTTCATTAAATTATTCACGACAACGTTATCCTCTTTCCTTTTTCCCTTTCCAATGCCTAGCTTACTTATAAACTCATGTAATTTAAACACTATATTAGCTTTCCACAATTTAATATCTAAGTTTTCACCAGTGTTCCTTAATTCATATTTCTTACATTAATTCAATACATTAATAGCAAAACCAGTCATTAAATTCTTGAAACAATGTTCGAGAAACTCTGTTAAATTGTTATGGTCATTTCGATTGGTTATGTCTCTTCATTCAAGAATTTCACTTTTATTCTCCCTGGACAAACTCTATTCTTTATTCAGCGTTGACAAATCCCATTCCATTTCCCCGTTAACTAAATCTACTGTACATGTCATCTGAAATCCTCGAAGAGTCAGAGTGTTGCAGAAACCAGATACTAATAGTGAATGAAAGGGACAGACGTTCCTCATAATGCGTTTCCTTTTTCCGTCACAAACAAAAGCTAAGAGAAGAACAGAAACGGGAACTTGAGAGGAGTCATTCCCGAGGGGAGAGAGAGAGAGAGAGAGAGAGAGAGAGAGAGAGAGAGAGAGAGAGAGAGAGAGTTGGGAGATGGATGAATAGGTGCGCAGGGAGGGAGGATAACAAAAGAAATCCACACAAACTTGGATGTAATAAAGAGACAAGAGGAGAGAGAGAGAAAGAGAGAGAGAGAAAGGTGGTGGGGGGTGGAGGGAGGTGGGATGGGGCAAGGGAGGAGGTAGGTAGCAAGAATCTCGCAACCACATCCTACATTAAAGCTTTTCTGCGATATTGCTCAAAAGGCGTGTACTTAGGCAGATTACTGGGTGGGTTCTAAATATCTTGGCGGGGGCGGCCGGGGGTGAGGGGTGGGGTAGAGGAATGGAGGAAGGAAGGGAGGAAGGGAGGGAGGAGGAGAGGCAAGGGGGGACGCTTAAAAATATCCCTTTGCAACGTACGAGGCATTGAGGGAAGCGAGCGAAGATTTCTTTAATGAGTGGATTACGATGATGCATATGGAGCATTTTGATACCCTAATTACATCAGCTGGGAGTCATACGGGTTCAATTATTAGTCCCTCGGGGTTTTTGATTTCCCTGTAACATTCACCGTGGTGGGGTTAATAAGCTCACTCACCCACTCACTCACTCGCACTTGTTTGCTAAGGTAATTCCAGGGATAATCGCTCTTATTCAAGCACACCTACACACAGACACACACACATACAGACACAGGTACACGCGCACACACACACGCACGCAGACGCAAGCATATCATCTGGCAACAAGAGTTCATTATCTGGTACAACGTGATAAGAGACTCTCTCCAGCGGCTGTCTGAATAACTTATGCTGGCCCGCCTGACTCGGGATCAACCTTCTCGCATTTGCCTTTGTAGGGATATGCGATATACGTACACACACCTCGAGGGCAAGACAGACGAGAGAGAGAGAGAGAGAGAGAGAGAGAGAGAGAGAGAGAGAGAGGAGCATAAGAGAGAGAGAGAGAGAGAGAGAGAGAGAGAGAG
>JAHFWG010000094.1:959-15304 GCA_020233015.1 Callinectes sapidus | reverse complement strand
AGAGAGAGAGAGAGAGAGAGAGAGAGAGAGAGAGAGAAATTATAGAATGTTAAAACAGTGAAGTTTATTCTACTTAAAAAAAAACTTTCGTTAAGAAATTATTAGTTTTTTCTGGCTTAATTGGATAAAAAGGTGAAATAATAAGCAAGATTATGTGCAAAAAATCTTGTATATTTCTTTGTAATCTTTGTGAAATACTATTGTTTCTATAGATTCCCGCCATTCCACATTGAACTGTAACTTTTCATTTTCATACTCTGAAAGTGTTTACTCAAATCTACACGTGGCAGTCCCTGTATGAACACACCTATTTAATTCTACCTATTATCCTTATCTATCTATAAACATGTCTAATCTTCTTCTAAACTTCCCATTGACTCAGTTTTAACAATATGATTACTGAATCCTTTCCATTCATCAAACACTTTATTAGAAAACCAGTTTCTTCACATATCTTTCTTAAACATGTTTGAATTTTTCTTCTTTGAACTCATTATTTTCAGTTCTCTCTTGGTTACTGATCCTAAAAACCTTCATGTCCCCTTTGTTGTAACCCCCATACCACTTAAATAGTTTTATCAACTCCCCTCTTAACTTACGCCTCTCTAAGGAATACAAATTTAATGTCTACAGTCTCGCTTTGTTAGTAATATCCCTCTTCCTTTGTATCCTTTTGGACATTCTCCTTTGCTCCTATATCTTTCCTATGATGTGAGGACTAGAACTATATTGTATAATCTAGATACAGTCTGACCACTTGTGGCGGGAACTCCAGCATATTCCGTCTTTACGCCCCACACCAGTATCTAGCAGCCTGTTTGTCTTATTTCAAGGCTCTATGCATTTTGTTTTTCTCAAACCAAGGTAGAAGCTAATTATAAGTCTAAGTATATATATATATATTTTTTCATATTCTGAACCTACCATGCAGTGTTTTCTTATTTATTGTGTTCGTACCTGTTATAGGGATTTTGTCTACCTATGCTTAGTACTCTACCTTTGTTGATATTAAACTGCATTTGCCATCTGTCTGTCCATTCATTTATCCCATTCAAATCTGCTTATTAAAGGATGGCATTCGAATCTGACCTATTTAACCTAATCAATCTACCTATCTTTGTGTCATCACAAATTTACTAATAGCTCCACTATCCAACTGTAGTTTCCCTTCAAAATGCATAAATCTTTCGCCTTTTTCTTTAAATTACACTATTCAAATTAATAATATATATTTTTAAAAAATCATGGCCCTAGAATTTATCCCTGTGGCACCCCACCAATTACTTAACCTCCCTCTGAATTAGAACCATTTATTACAACTCTCTGTTGCCTATCTCCTTGCTACGATCATTACCTCCCTGATATCTTTTCTACTATGCTGTGCCCTATCCTTTCTCAGAAGCCGCTTATGGGCTAACTTTCCTTCTTTGACTATTTTTTTTACTATATATCTGTCATAATTGTCATTTTCCGCGCCAGTATACATTTTGTTCCAGTGTAATGAACCAACGAGATAATCCCATAATCAAATCATTCTTTTCTCCTCTTCTTGTCAGTCATTATGACATGCGCCAATATTCTTTTCCTTTCATTTTATTTTTATTTTTTATTTATTTTTTTCAGCTTTCATTCCAGCCTTAATGATATCGCTGCGTGATAACATTAAAGATTTTTTTTTTTCCGATCATCTCCATCAAAATCAAACGATGAAAAAGAACTTTGAAAAGCATACATAAAAAAAACATGAAATATTAACCTGTTGCCTCTGTAAAAATGGAGTAAGTTATTAAATCACTTATAAAAATGTGTAATGATACTGCAGAATGATGATAAGCCATTCATTAGTAGAAAAAAATGATTGCAAACCACACATTTCTCCCTCATTTTCAAATCAGTATTTTGTCAGTCTCATCCCGCGGACTGTGACCTTTTAATGGGAGCTCTGGTGGGTCAACAAATGTCAAACTGCACCACCCACAACTTACATTTTTAATCTATCATTCTCTCTCTCTCTCTCTCTCTCTCTCTCTCTCTCTCTCTCTCTCTCTCTCTCTCTCTCTCTCTCTCTCTCTCTCTCTCTCTCTCTCTCTCTCTCTCTAATTCAGCTGTAAAAAACAAAATAGTTTCAAATAACAAGCCTTGATCGTGAATATGACCTGACCTCACACACACACACACACACACACACACACACACACACACACACACACACACACACACACACACACACACACACACACACACACACACACACATACACGCAAACACACATACAGGCAGTAGATATGATTTATGACGCAGGCCATCAGTAAAGGAACATTTGCTACAGACTTGACCTTCCGTATGACCTCTGACCTTTGCCCTTATGACAGAAATGGTCCATTAGTTCCCCTTGAGCACCGGGAGGCAGCCACACACAATTCATCATCTGTCTTTGAAATCTGGGGAAAAGTGATTTCTATAGTGTCATCGTCCCTCCTGACAGAGAGAGAGAGAGAGAGAGAGAGAGAGAGAGAGAGAGAGAGAGAGAGAGAGAGAGAGAGAGAGAGAGAGAGAGAGAGAGAGAGAGAGAGAGATGTTTGGAATAAATTTTTTGAGGGATGACGTGTGTTAAGATTTTCTTCTTATGTGTGTGTTTCTGTTTTTTTTTTTTTTTTTGAGGGGTGACATGTGTGTGTGTGTGTGTGTGTGTGTGTGTGTGTGTGTGTGTGTGTGTGTGTGTGTGTGTGTGTGTGTGTGTGTGTGTATGTGTGTGTGTGTGTATATACTAACATCCCATTACAAGTGTCCCACTGGTCGAACCTGGTGGTGTTCACAGCAAGCAAAAAACATGAAAAACCTTAAGAAACAACCACAAAGAACCTAAAGACACCCTTTAAACCCCTAAAAAAAATTGAAAAAATACCCCCAAAAAACCACCCCTATCCCAATGAAACCTAACGTCCCTTTACATGTCTCCCACTGTTACAACTTGGCAGTGTTCAGAGACACAAAAAAACATGAAAGCCTTAAGAAACAACCTTCAACACCCTAAAAACACCTTTAAAACCCCTAAAACAACCTTAAAAAATACCCCCCAAAACCACCCCTAACCTTATGAAACCTAACGTCCCTTTACATGTCTCCCACTGTTACAACTTGGTAGTCTTCAGAGACAGCAAAAAACATGAAAGCCTTAAGAAACAACCTTAAACACCCTAAAAACACCCTTAAAACTCCTAAAACAACCTTAAAAAATACCCTCCAAAACCACCCCTAACCTTATGAAACCTAACGTCCCTTTACATTTCTTCCACTGTTACAACTTGGTAGAGTTCAGAGACAGCAAAATACATGAAAGCCTTAAGAAACAACCATAAACACTCTAAAAACACACTCAAAATCCCTGAAAACCTTCTTAAAAACACCCCTCCCCCCAAAAAAAAAAAAAATATCCCCTAACAAAACTTTAACCATAAAAAACTTCAAAAACATGAAAACCTCCTTTGGAAACCCCTTAAAACATCATAAAAAACATGACAAAACCTTAATAAAACCTCAAATAACCCAAAAAAACTCTTAAAACCCAATAAAAACATGAAAAACCCTTATAAAAACAAAAACAAAAAAACATTTAACCCCCCAAAATCACCCCAAACCCAATGTAACCTAACCTTATGTTAACCATCCTTTGCAGGTAGGCCATGCAAAAACATCTTTAAAAACCCTAAAACCACCTTCAAAAACCTTTAAAACTGCCAAAAAAACACCCCTACGCTAACCTAACCTAACGAAAACTGACTTCCCATTAAAAGTGTCCCAGTGGTCGAACCTGGTGGTGTTCACACCAAGCAAAAGCATGAAAAACCTTAAGAAACAACCACAAATAACCTAAAAACACCCTTTAAACCCCTAAAAAAACCTGAAAAAATACTCCCAAAAACCACCACTATCCTAATAAAACCTAACGTCCCTTTACATGTCTCCCACTGTTTCAACTTGGCAGTGTTCAGAGACAGCAAAACACATGAAAGCCTTAAGAAACAACCCTAAACACCCTAAAAACACCCTTAAAACCCCTAAAAGAACCTTAAAAAATACCCCCCAAAACCACTCCTAACCTTATGAAACCTAACGTCCCTTTACGTGTCTCCCACTGTTACAACTTGGTAGTGTTCAGAGACAGCGAAAAACATGAAAGTCTTAAGAAACAACCATAAAAACACTCTAAAAACACCCTCAAAATCCCTGAAAACCAACTTAAAAACACCCCCCCAAAAAATATCCCATAACCAAACTGAAACCATAAAAAACTTCAAAACATGAAAAACCACCTCTGGAAACCCCTTGAAACATTATAAAAAAACATGACAACACCTTATGAAAATCTCAAATAACCCAAAAAACTCTTAAAACATGAAAAACCTCCTTTAAAAACAAAAACAAAAAAACATTTAACCCCACCAAAACCACCTCAAACCTAATGTACCCTAACCTTATGTTAACCATCCTTTGCAGGTAGGCCATGCAAAAACATCTTTTGAAAACCCTAACACCACCTTCAAAAACCTTTAAAACTGCCAAAAAAAACACCCCTACGCTAACCTAACCTAACGAAAACTGACTTCCCATTACAAGTGTCCCAGTGGTCCAACCTGGTGGTGTTCACAGCAAGCAAAAAACATTCAAAACCTTAAGAAACAACCACAAAGAACCTAAAAACACCCTTTAAACCCCTAAAAAGAAACTGAAAAAATACCCCCAAAAAACCACCCTTATCCTAATGAAATCTAACGTCCCTTTACATGTCTCCCACTGTTACAAGTTGGCAGGGTTCAGAGACAGCAAAAAACATGAAAGCCTTAAGAAACAACTTTAAACACCCTAAAACACCCTTAAAACCCCTAAAACAACCTTAAAATATACCCCTCCAAAACCACCCCTAACCTTATGAAACCTAACGTCGCTTTACATGTCTCCCACTGTTATAACTTGGTAATGTTCAGAGACAGCAAAAAACATGAAAGCCTTAAGAAACAACCATAAACACTCTAAAAACACCCTCAAAATCCCTGAAAACCACCTTAAAAACACCCCCCCAAAAAAATATCCCCTAACCAAACTTAAACCATAAAAAACTTCAAAAACATGAAAACCACCTTTGGAAACCCCTTGAAACATCATAAAAAACATGACAACACCTTATGAAAACCTCAAATAACCCAAAAAACTCTTAAAACCCAATAAAAACATGAAAAACCCATTTAAAAACAAAAACAAAAAAAACATTTAACCCCCCAAAATCACCCCAATCCTAATGTAACCTAAGCTTATGTTAACCATCCCTTGCAGGTAGGCCATGCAAAAACATCTTTTAAAAACCCTAACACCACCCTCAAAAACCTTTAAAACTGCCAAAAAACACCCCTACGCTAACCTAACCTAACGAAAACTGACTTCCCATTACAAGTGTCCCAGTGGTCCAACCTGGTGGTGTTCACAGCAAGCAAAAAACATGAAAAACCTTAAGAAACAACCACAAAGAACCTAAAAACACCCTTTAAATCCCTTAAAAAACCTGAAAAAATACCCCCCCAAAACCACCCCTATCCTCATGAAACCTGACGCTCCTTTACATGTCTCCCACTGTTACAATTTGGCAGTGTTCAGAGACAGCAAAAAACATGAGAGCCTTAAGAAACAACCTTAAACACCCTAAAAACACCCTTAAAAACCCTAAAAGAGCCTCACAAAATGCCCCCCAAACTACCCCTAACCTTATGAAACCTAATGTCCCTTTACATGTCTCACACTGTTACAACTTGGTAGTGTTCAGAGACAGCAAAAAACATAAAAGCCTTAAGAAACAACCATAAACACTAAAAACATCCTCAAAATCCCTGAAAACCAACTTAAAAACACCCCCCATAAAAATATCCCCTAACCAAACTTAAACCATAAAAAACTTCAAAAACATGAAAACCACCTTTGGAAACCCCTTGAAACATCATAAAAAAACATGACAACACCTTATGAAAACCTCAAATAACGCAAAAAACTCTTAAAACCCAATAAAAACATGAAAAACCCCTTTGAAAACAAAAACAAAAAACCATTTAACCCCACCAAAATCACCCCAAACCTAATGTAACCTATCCTTATGTTAACCATCCTTTGCAGGTAGGCCATGCAAAAACATCTTTTAAAAACCCTAACACCACCTTCAAAAACCTTTAAAACTGCCAAAAAAACACCCCTACGCTAACCTAACCTAACGAAAACTGACTTCCCATTACAAGTGTCCCAGTGGTCCAACCTAGTGGTGTTCACAGCAAGCAAAAAACATGAAAAACCTTAAGAAAGAACCACACAGAACCTAAAAACACCCTTTAAATCCCTTAAAAAACTTGAAAAAATACCCCCCCAAAACCATTTCTATCCTCATGAAACCTAACGTCCCTTTACATGTCTCCCACTGTTACAACTTGGCAGTGTTCAGAGACAGCAAAAAAACATGAAAGCCTTAAGAAACAACCTTAAACACCCTAAAAACACCCTTAAAAACCCTAAAACAACCTTAAAAAATACCCCCCAAAACCACCCCTAACCTTATGAAACCTAACGTTCCTTTACATGTTTACCACTGTTACAACTTGGTAGTGTTCAGAGACAGCAAAAAAACATGAAAGCCTTAAGAAACAACCATAAACACTCTAAAAACATCCTCAAAATCCCTGAAAACCAACTTAAAAACACCCCCCATAAAAAATATCCCCTAACCAAACTTAAACCATAAAAAACTTCAAAAACATGAAAACCACCTTTGGAAACCCCTTGAAACATCATAAAAAAACATGACAACACCTTATGAAAACCTCAAATAACGCAAAAAACTCTTAAAACCCAATAAAAACATGAAAAACCCCTTTAAAAACAAAAACAAAAAAACATTTAACCCCACCAAAATCACCCCAAACCTAATGTAACCTATCCTTATGTTAACCATCCTTTGCAGGTAGGCCATGCAAAAACATCTTTTAAAAACCCTAAAACCACCTTCAAAAACCTTTAAAACTGCCAAAAAAAACACCCCTACGCTAACCTAACCTAACGAAAACTGACTTCCCATTACAAGTGTCCCAGTGGTCCAACCTGGTGGTGTTCATAGCAAGCAAAAAACATGAAAAACCTTAAGAAACAACCACAAAGAACCTAAAAACACCCTTTAAACTCTTAAAAAAAACATGAAAAAATACCCCCCCAAAACCACCCCTATCCTAATGAAACCTAATGTCCCTTTACATGTCTCCCACTGTTACAACTTGGTAGTGTTCGTTCAGAGACAGCAAAAAACATGAAAGCCCTAAGAAACAACCTTAAACACCCTAAAAACACCCTTAAAACCCCTAAAACAACCTTAGAAAATACCCTCCAAAATCACCCCTAACCTTATGAAACCTAACATCCCTTTACATGTCTCCCACTGTTACAACTTGGTAGAGTTCAGAGACAGCAAAAAACATGAAAGCCTTAAGAAACAACCATAAACACTCTAAAAACACACTCTAAATCCCTGAAAACCTTCTTAAAAACACCCCTCCCCCCAAAAAAAAAAAAATATCCCCTAACAAAACTTTAACCATAAAAAACTTCAAAAACATGAAAACCTCCTTTGGAAACCCTTTGAAACATCATTAAAAACATGACAACACCTTAATAAAACCTCAAATAACCCCAAGAAACTCTTAAAACCCAATAAAAACATGAAAAACCTCTTTAAAAACAAAAACAAAAAAACATTTAACCCCTCAAAATCAATCCAAACCCAATGTAACCTAACCTTATGTTAACCATCCTTTGCAGGTAGGCCATGCAAAAACATCTTTTAAAAACCCTAAAACCACCTTCAAAAACCTTTAAAACTGCCAAAAAAACACCCCTACGCTAACCTAACCTAACGAAAACTGACTTCCCATTAAAAGTGTCCCAGTGGTCCAACCTGGTGGTGTTCACTGCAAGCAAAAAACATGAAAAAAATTAAGAAACAACCACAAAGAACCTAAAAACATCCTTTAAACCCCTAAAAAAAACTGAAAAAATACTCCCAAAAACCACCACTATCCTAATAAAACCTAACGTCCCTTTACATGTCTCCCACTGTTTCAACTTGGCAGTGTTCAGAGACAGCAAAACACATGAAAGCCTTAAGAAACAACCCTAAACACCCTTAAAACCCCTAAAAGAACCTCAAAAAATACCCCCCAAAACCACTCCTAACCTTATGAAACCTAACGTCCATTTACATGTGTCCCACTGTTACAACTTGGTAATGTTCAGAGACAACAAAAAACATGAAAGCCTTAAGAAACAACCATAAGTACTCTAAAAACACCCTCAAAATCCCTGAAAAACACCTTAAAAACACCCCCCCAAAAAATATCCCCTAACCAAACTTAAACCGTAAAAAACTTCAAAAACATGAAAACCTCCTTTGGAAACCCCTTCAAACATCATTAAAAACATGACAACACCTTAATAAAACCTCAAATAACCCCCAAAAAATCTTAAAACCCAATAAAAACATGAAAAACCTTTTTAATAACAAACAAAAAAAAAAAAAAACATTTAACCCCCCAAAAATCACCCCAAACCCAATGTAACCTAACCTTATGTTAACCATCCTTTGCAGGTAGGCCATGCAAAAACATCTTTTAAAAACCCTAAAACCACCTTCAAAAACCTTTAAAACTGCCAAAAAAAACACCCCTACGCTAACCTAACCTAACGAAAACTGACTTCCCATTACAAGTGTCCCAGTGGTCCAACCTGGTGGTGTTCATAGCAAGCAAAAAACATGAAAAACCTTAAGAAACAACCACAAAGAACCTAAAAACACCCTTTAAACTCTTAAAAAAAACATGAAAAAATACCCCCCCAAAACCACCCCTATCCTAATGAAACCTAATGTCCCTTTACATGTCTCCCACTGTTACAACTTGGTAGTGTTCGTTCAGAGACAGCAAAAAACATGAAAGCCCTAAGAAACAACCTTAAACACCCTAAAAACACCCTTAAAACCCCTAAAACAACCTTAGAAAATACCCTCCAAAATCACCCCTAACCTTATGAAACCTAACATCCCTTTACATGTCTCCCACTGTTACAACTTGGTAGAGTTCAGAGACAGCAAAAAACATGAAAGCCTTAAGAAACAACCATAAACACTCTAAAAACACCCACAAAATCCCTGAAAACCACCTTAAAAACAACCCCCACAAAAAAAAGTATCCCCTAACCAAACTTAAACCATAAAAAACTTCAAAAACATGAAAACCACCTTTGAAAACCACTTAAAACATCATAAAAAAAAACATGACAATACCTCAATAAAACCTCAATTGACCCCAAAAAGTCTTAAAACTCAATAAAAACATGAAAACCCCTTAAAAAAGAAATATATAACCCCCAAAAAATCACCCAAAACCTAATGTAACCTAACCTTATGTTAACCATCCTTTGCAGGTAGGCCATGCAAAAACATTTTTTTTAAAACCCTAATTGACTTGCAAAAATAAATCTTAACAATATGAAAAAGAACATGGAAAAGATAAAAAAAAATGGAAAATAACTTAAAAAGAATAAAAACAAACTATGAAAACCTCAAAGTTACAAAAAATATGAAAAACCTTGAAAAAAAGATGGAAATATACTTTGAAATAATAAAAACAAACTAAAAAAAACTCAAAAAATATTTTAAAAATTAAAAAAAAGAGATGGAAATTGGCTTAAAAAACGATGAAACAAACAAACACACACACACACACACACACACACACACAGAGAGAGAGAGAGAGAGAGAGAATATAGAGGAGGAGAAGGCAGAGGGCGACAGAGAGCATCGGGAGATCGGGTTTGTTTGGTGGGAGTGTTTTGTGTTTTGTGTGTGTGTGTGTGTGTGTGTGTGTGTGTGCGTTTGTGACTTTTAAGCGTTTCATACGACCTAGCAATACTAACAGGTCAAAAGTCTCTTAATATTCTGGTACTGAACGAGTATTCATCAAATTAACACGTTCCTTGTCACGGAAGAACAACAGAGTAAATCAATGTTACATCATAAACCACACCAATTAATGGCAATTCAATACAATGGCAAAATAAAAGAAAAATTACCCACTACCTATATATCCTGTCAATATTTTTTTTTCTTTTTTTTATTTCCTTTTTATGTATCATTCTTGTTTTGCTACACCGGTTAACGACGTGTATTACAAGAACGAAGAGATGAAGAGTATTGCATCATGGTCTCTAAGTTAAAATAATATATCTTGTGGACTGTGTGTGTGTGTGTGTGTGTGTGTGTGTGTGTGTGTGTGTGTGCGTGTGTGTGTGTGTGTTTGTGCGTGTGCGTGTGTGTGTTATGATACCGTACCATTTGATATTGACTATACCACTGAACACGTAACAGAAAAAAACGGGACAAAAAGAAACTGTTCCATCAGATATAATTCACTTTTTTTCAGCGTGCAGTGTCACTCACCTACCTATAACACTGTACACACACACACACACACACACACACACACACACACACACACACACACACACACACACAATAAAGACACAAAACAGAGAGAGAGAAAAAAAAAAGTTACATCGTCAAGTGAAATATAATCCAGACTTTTTATTTTTTTTTTATTTCGTACACCTATGAGAGAGGACAGAGACTGACAGACACATCATCAAGGGAAACAACGCTACAATTTTTCCCCCTGTGTTTTCATGATGTGCCGCATTAGACCCCACGTATATTGGCAACACGTATTGGCAGTGGTGTGTGGTGGGTGTGCTGGTGTGTGCTGTCGACAGGCGGACGCGGGACGTGAGAAACATATGCTTTTGCGGTCGCACATCACAATTCCCGCAGCGCTTGGGATTGTAAAATATTGTTGCTGAACTTACTCGTCCATGCGTGGTGTGTTTATTCACTGTCATGTCTTTTTTTTATCATTTTTTCCCTCGTTTTTTGCTTTTTTTCGTGGTATTTGTATGCAATGATATCCATTTACATTTATATTATAGAATGCCTGGTAAGGTTTCGGACTAATGCATATAAATCAGTATGAAGTGAATGCAGTGTGTGGGCGAGGAGCGTGTTCCTCTTGCATACTAAAAGAAAAAAAGTGTACGGCAAATACGAAAAATAACACCATACAGCTCGGAGTTTGAGTATGTAAGGGAACAACACTGCTTCTCTCACGCTCAAAACACTGAAAACAATAAAACAATACTCGCAAAGCATATAGGATTTTTTTCGCCACTTTCATTTAACTGAAAGTATTTGAAGAAACTCACGCGTAATTAAGGATTATGAGTAGAAAATTATTAAATATCAGGTATTTAAAAGGAAAGGCCTGTAAGACTCAAGTCATTTTCACAAAGTAATAGTAGATGCGTAGTAATTAATATTCTTTCACTACATTTAAAAGTAAAGTAGACTTCAAGGAAAATTTGTTGCACATAATTATGAAAAGTGAATAGGTAGTATTATGCCAAATTCTGGAAAAATGTAAGTACTGATACTCACGTCAGAGCTTGCAAGTCCTTTCTTAGTTCAAGCTAAAGCAATGCATAAAGAGAAATGTACAGCAAATGATTAAAGGAACTGAGAGTGACTGCGGTGGGTACAAGAGGCACTGAGTGAGTGGGGTGCAGGTGGCGGGCCTGAGAAGGTGTGGCATGGGTGGAGGTGTGCCGTGGGTGAGTGGGTGCAGCGGGAGAGCAGCGCAGTATACACAGTGACAGTAAAGTAGGCGGCGACTCGGGACGCTGTGAAATCAATCCGGAAAGTTTAGTGAACCTTGCTCGCTTCCCATACGCAGCCAAGGCACCTGATGACGACTCCTGCGTGCCAATTAACAATCAGCGTCATCACTCCTGCGTCGCTGCCCGTGGGACTCACCTGTCAGGCTCTAATTATCCCTTATCCACAGGTGAACAACGTATCGCCCCGTGTATCGCTCTCATTCCCACGTATCACCTTGGCAGTTCTAATCAATTGCACTCCCTGTGGCGGTAACCATATCATTTCTGAACTGGCCGTAAAGAAATGCACCCAATATGATAAAAAGAGCTGCGGATTACACGGCCTCTAATTAACCATTTGCTTCTATAACACCTGCTTCCTGTTTTCATTACGGAGAGAAAGTGCGATGAAGTTCGTGTCATTACAGGTGAAAAATGCCTCGCTGAATTTCCATAACCCAAACGTTTCTTCTGACGTGGATCATTTGCGTCGAGGTTGAGTGAGGTTTATGGTCCTGCCGCGCGCGTTGGTGGGGGACAATGCTGGGTCAGATGGACAATAACACTGACCTAACGGGAGGTAATGAGGAGCACGACCGACCTGTGCAGCGTAACCAACCGGAACCACAAAATACCCGCATAAAAGGGGGGAAAAAAATCACACTAGGTATTGAAATCTGGTTCTTTTGCGTGTTTACAATTTGGTGTGTGTGTGTGTGTGTGTGTGTGTGTGTGTCTGTGTGTCTGTGTGTATGTGTGTGTTTTGTATAAATATATATACGGCAATAATTACATTTTTCTGTTCTCCTCTCTTTCCATCACATGTTTATATCTCTCTCTCTTTCCCTCTAACATTTGGCATACACATGAAAAATCCAAGGAAAAATAACATGTTGTACAGTGAGTCCTCCCGAATCATTGGCGGAAATACATTTAGACTCCCGTGCACAAGTTTCCACCGTGACTCTCATTTGATAAACCTTCTGGCTACGTAGTGTTGGTTTAGGAAAAGGTACTGGAGCCACTGCAAAGGCGTCCTAAGGGAAGAGGGCAGCAGAGGCCTTTCTCGTCGCTCTGAATGACTCCGCTGAAAAGGGTCAAGACCGCCTTCACTCGCTGTGGGAAACTCCGAGATATTTTTGAAGACTGTCCCGAAAACTCTACCACATCCACCACCACAACCACTACCACCACCACCACCACCACCACAACCACAGCCACTTATATTACTGTTACTGCTCTTGCTGCTACTACCACACCACCACCACCACCACCACCACCACCACCACTGCTACCACTACCACTACTATCAAAGGACTTCACAAGCAATATAGTAATGCTACGAAGGATACGTTTGTAGGATAAAAATAGATAAAAGATTCTCTCTCTCTCTCTCTCTCTCTCTCTCTCTCTCTCTCTCTCTCTCTCTCTCTCTCTCTCTCTCTCTCTCTCTCTCATAAAAAAAACACCGTCGTTCTTAAAGTTTCAGATTCCTCATGAGACAGTTTCGAATCCCATAAGTGCGCCTCTAGTGTGGTGACGGTGGAGTCGCGTCCGCCATCTTGGTCGCCTCATTCAGACCAGATTTCTTCATTCCTCTGAAAGCCTTTTTACGGCCAGAGTAGTTTTGTGAGTCTTGCGCCTCCCAGACCAGCCAACGAGCGAGGCTGCGATGTGCGTGTGCGTGTGTGTGTGTGTGTGTGTGTGTGTGTGTGTGTGTGTGTGTGTGTGTGTGTGTGTATGTGTAGGGGGGTGTATGTTTATGGAGTGTGCGTGCGTGCAAGCGATATAATTTACGTTTGATGTACATATGCGTCACAAATGGATCCAAGTTTGCGTGCATGTGTGTGTGTGTGTGTGTGTGTGTGTATGTGTGTGTGTGTGTGTGTGTGTGTGTGTGTGTGTGTGTGTGTGTGTGTGTGTGTGTGTGTGTATGTATGTGTGCATGTGTGTATGTGTGCATGTGGGTGGGTGTGTGTGTGTGTGTGTGTGTGTGTGTGTGATGTTGGGGTCTGGCGGCGGCTCCTTTCACAGCGCGCGCACTCGCGCGCGCGCAGCGAGCCGAGCGCGCGCGCGAGCAGCGCGCCCCGCGCGCGCGCGCTGCGCACCGCCACACACACAGCCCTATGATATATCTGGCTATTTCAGTAATGTGTAGTTAATTATGCACCATATATTTAGTACCAATATGTATATACCTAATAAATCACGTTGTCTGATTAGTCACTCCGTCCATACACGAGTCAACTAAGGTCAATAGTCGTGTGTGATTGGCCAGGGAGAGTGTGACGTCATCAGGCCACACCTCCAAGGCCACGCCCCCATCCGCTCCTGAAGGTGAACTGGGCGAAGTGAGAAAAGAGAGAGAGATAGTCGATAAGGAAGTGAAAAAAGAAATGAATAGAAAGAGGGATTAGAAAGGAAAGTTAGAGAATGTTAGTGGTCAGTTTTCTGTCATAATTCAATGGAGGATTTTTATAACTGTGTGTGTGTGTGTGTGTGTGTGTGTGTGTGTGTGTGTGTGTGTGTGTGTGTGTGTGTGTGTGTGTGTGTGTGTGTGTGTG
>JAHFWG010000178.1:197862-226208 GCA_020233015.1 Callinectes sapidus | reverse complement strand
AGAGAGAGAGAGAGAGAGAGATAATATATACAATAATTACTGGTAATGATAAGGCCAGGTTCGTTAAGCCTAAGCTTTTATATATAGACCTGAGCAAATGTAATAAGAATAGAAATAAAGGCAAATGTCTCACTAATTGTAGATCTTAGAAATACAGAACATAATAAAGAGTGTCTAAGTCATACATATTAATACATGATATTAATGCTTGAACCTAACATACATAATTCAAATGCATACAGTTGTATATATGAGCACATACAACCATATTATACATGTATTATATACATGTGTACCTGAAAATGATTCTCACATACACCCACACGTGCACATTCACACATACATAAACATATACACACATACAAACACTCACGTGCATACATGCATGAACAATCATATAGACAAATTCATTGCAATATGCAGAAAACTACACACGCACCCATACATATAGAAAACGAAAATATCCACATAGAATTTCATACATGCTTTCACCATAAGAACATAAACTATTTATCAGTTTACCTACATACACATGTACTTACATGAATACATACGTCCATACTTACATAAATTTAATACATAATTAAATGCTTCATCAACATGCGTGTGTTTATAAACACACATGTATATATGTACGCATACATTCACATATAGCTTATAGACAAGAGGAGAGCTGTGTATTATGAGATATATGTATATCTCAGGTGACGGAGGTGAGATTGTGGCACACTGGACATGTGTGTCTGTGGAGCTAATTCATTATTATTAATGCCGTAAGGCAGACTCGCTATTCGCTGTGTAGAGAAGAGGTTTTTAAGCTTGTTTAGAATGTGTTTAGAGTTAAATCACCGTACCAAATAAATAGACTTTCATAGACATTTTTACTTTCTCTCATATCTTCCAAAAATTTTTCACTAAAGTGGTGTGATTGAAATTGCACCTAATTTTTGTCGCAGGACTATTGAAAAAAAAAAAACCCTTGCATAAATCGACCGCTGGTCCCTTTCTTTTCAAAACTGGCGCCAGCTGTACCTGCTGCGACCTGTTGGTGCGACGTAAACAAACACAGGAAGGCGGGAAACGCAGGGCAGACGGCGTATCAGTAAGGTAAGGAGCTGTTGGAGGATTGTAAAGGTACTGTATCGCCTTATACCTTGTCTGTAAGGTTGTAATAAGTCATTAATGAAGCGTTCGGCTGTTTAGTTTGTGGCTTGTCTTAGCTTGTGAGTGAAGAGAGAGAGAGAGAGAAGGGAAGAAGGAGGATGTCCCTCCTCGGTATTACTTTTACGTAATTACTGCTTATACTACTACTACTGAGACCATGACTGCCTCAATAATTAGCAAAGTTATAGTGTCTGCCTAAACTCTCCCCTCATCCCTCCAACAGTAAGATGAACAGTCTCGTCTTTTCAACACCTGTCCGTTTATTTTTAAGTTCGCTAAATGTCCTGCTTTTCTTCCACTTTGTTCCGTCTTTTTCGGTCTGCAAAGTTGCCCTACATTTCAAGGAAATAAAACCTATATTTCATCCAATTTTTCAATGTCACTATGTGGTAACCATACTTATGGCGTATTCGTAGCACAGTCTCGTGTGTCACGTACGCGTACAGGACGTGAAGCTCACCCACAGTGCGTCGATTAGGAAGAATGCAAAAGTAGCACAGTCTCGTGTGTCACGTACGCGTACAGGACGTGACGCTCACCCACAGTGCGTCGATTAGGAAGAATGCAAAAGTGACATCAGCATTGCACATGAACTGTGGTTGTAGTCAAACATCTTGACACCAAGAGACACGAGTCTGCTGATATCAGTGCATCCTCCAGTAGAGCTGTTGCTGCTTATTTTTAAAGTGCCATGCCTACTGACAAAGATTTAGAAGTGGCTGCTGTTAATGAAGGTTTGTGTGCTTTGAACCAAAATTTTCATTACATGAAACCATTAGTGATTTTATGGAAAAATATTTTGGTAATCATGTTTTTAATGTAAAGTTAGTTAGGTTATGTTACTTTGACCAATCAGACATGCAAAACAGATTTGTAATATAATTTTTCTGCATAAAATGAGCTTTCAAAATTTAATAGACCTTTAAGTTTGACACAGCAGAGCATACCTGATTGGTTTAAGTGAATCTATAGTAAATAACCAAACCAAATTTTACCTAACCTTCTCTGATAAGGAAAATTATATTAAGAATGTGATTACTGAAATATTTTTCCATAAAATCACAAGGAATTTTGTGAAGTCTCTGATTACCCAGGCACAGCGAGGCAAATGGGCAAGCCTCTTAATGTGTATCTAGCCCATGTTCACCTCACAGCAGCAAGTAGGTACGGGATGTAAGTTGAGGGGTTGTGGCCTCGCTGTCCCGGTGTGTTGTGTATGATGTGGTTTTAGTTCTACCTAGGTATGTGTGTATACTATTACAATATATAATATATAACTACATAAGTATGTAATTTCCTACTTATTCATTTAAGATATCTAGTCACATTAGCCAATAAGCTTGGGGACGGGTGGGTAATGTAGGATTTCAGGTGGGGAACATGAAATGTGTTGCAAATGCATATTATTTGCATGAAGGAGTTAAAATGGCCAGTCAAAAACCCACAGAAATCTAACCTAACCTAACGTCCTGATATGACAACAATACCTTGCATGACTAACATCATCTAACATGACATGACAGTATGTGATGTGAATTTTGGCTTGGCATTTCCCCCACTTTACACAAAAAGTATACATTTCGTGTTCCCCACCTGAAACTCTACATTTTCCACCTTTCCCTAAGTTTCACACCGCATAGTGTAGTGGTTAGCACACTTGGCTCTCAACCAAGAGGGCCAAGGTTTGAATCCTGGGCGTGGCGAGGCAAATGGGCAAGCCTCTTAATGTGTATCTAGCCCCTGTTCACCTCGCAGCAACAAGTACGTACGGGATGTAAGTTGAGGGGTTGTGGCCTCGCTGTCCCAGTTAGTAGTGTGTGATGTGATTTCAGCCCTACCCGAAGATCGGTCTATGAGCTCTGAGCTCACTCTGTAGGGAAAAGACTGGCTGGGTGACCAGCGGGAAACTGTGGTGTTGGGGTAGGGCAGTGAGGGGAGAGTATGGACAGATACTAAAACTCTACCCAATAATCTTACTTTGGTAATTGAAACTAAGTCATCAGTCAGCTCTATACAGTTTATTATATAAGTATTTGTATGAGTGAATGTATTCCAGTCTGTGTATTTCAGTAGTATGAGCCATTTCTTCATGGTTTTTGTTTTCATGTGTTTATCAAGTGTTGGTGTTGCAGGTGGTGTTGCTGTCCCTCACTTCAACACCATGCCAAAGAGACGCAGCATTGTTGAATCAGAAGAATCTGATGATTTCTTTTCAAGTCAGGGAAGAAAGGAATCTTCGTCCCTGAATGACGAGGAGAATGTCTCTCAAAGTCAGAGAAGGAAGAAAACTTTGTTTCCAAACAATGATCAGAATATCTCTGAAAGTCAGAGAAGAAAAAAATCTTTGTCCTTGCGTAGGAGTGACGAGGAGAATATCCTTCAAAGTCAGAGAAGGAACCAGGCTGCGTCTCATGAGGATGATGAGGATGATATCTTTGATAGTCCAAGAAAGAAGAAAACTACACCTCGCAAGAAAAATCAGAAGGATATGTCTCAAAGTGTGACAAGAAAGAAAGACTCATCTCACAAAGATGATGAGGAGGACATCTTTCAAAGTAAGAGAAGAAAGAAAGACTCATCTCGCAAGGATAATAATGAGGATGGTGATGTGCTGCAAGTCGACTCACTGTTCGGAGAGCTGGTCAAGAAGGCTGGCTGCATCCTGCGGAAGAACAACCTGCCCAACCTTCTGGGTGTGTTACACAGTGTTCTTGATTGTAGTGAAATAACTGTATATAGTGTTTCCTCCTGATGGCTGTGTTACATTAAGTGTAGATTCATTCAATTCATTAGTTTTATTTGCTAATCTCTTTATTGGGCACATTTTTATTTTAAAAAATCATGACTTTTCCCATCACAGGCTCAAAATCAATAAACTAAGGTTATTTAGTTAAAACTTACTTTTTTAGTTTAATGCTCCATCATGTAGGATAAGAGACATTATCTTTGATGAATAAAGGTGAAATTTATTAAGAGCATAGATTGAACAAGTGTATATATTTATTGAGTATTCTTTACAATTGTTATGAAATATATGAAAAACACTACCATAAACAAAACTGTCTCTGCAAGAGGTAAAGATCAGACTTTGTTAAGGATGGTTGGCATTACTTTCAGATTGTGATCAAGCAATCTTTCAAAAGGACCTGAAGTACGGCCTGAAGTCTCACCCTTTCTTCCGTCTGCCTGAAATTGCTGAAAAATTTGTGAAAGGACTGGAAGATCACATTGAAGACCCCCAGCGGCTGAAGTGGTCCTTACTCTACACTCAGGTGCAGCAGCAGTGATGTGTTCTCTTTTGTAGTGATTCACTCAGACACTCTATACATAATAATGAATAAGTAAACAAGAATAATGTAGATTAATAAAGAATAAAGCAAAGTAAAGTAAGTACCATCTCTTAAGATCAGAATGAATGTATGTAACTTTCCCATAGACTGTAAGTGATTGTGAGACTGCCCGAGCTGGCCACCAGGACTCCCTTGTTCGACTGTGCCTCAACATAGAAGAGCTTCAGCCGCCCCTCATTCAGCTCCTGACAGAGAAGCTGCTTGAGGCCGCTAATGATGATGAGTAAGTAGTATGGAACAGATGAAAAGGCATTTCATGCTTGCTCATTCAAATATATGAAGCCTTAACTTTATTCTCTCATTTATTGTCTATTTTTTTTCTTATTTCACAGGGCAAGCAGTGATGCTAATATTCCAAGTTTGATCCTGGCAAACTTGAAATGGTTGGACTGCATTGTTGATTCTGACACACTGACAACCAAAATTGTGGAAATTATTGAAGGTTCCCCAGTCAAGGTATGGTCACCTTCTTTACTGTTTTTCAATGATTTATCTATGTATATCTATAATGAACGCATTTCCATGAAGTTTGAGTTTTGGCCTGAGCCTCTTCATGTTCAGCTGGCAGCAAGTAGGTACAAGATGTAGGCTGAGGGGTTGTGACCTTGCTTTCCTGGTGTGTGGTGTGTGAGAGGTCTTATTTCTACCCAAAGACTATGAGCTCCAACCTCTCTCCACATGGTAATGGCTGCTTTGGTGATTGGAAGATGATTGTAGGGAAATTTCCATACACACACACACACACACACCGCGTAGTGTAGGGTTAGCACGCTCAGCTCACAACCAAGAGGGCCTGGGTTCGAGTCCCGGGCACGGCGAGGCAAATCGGCAAGCCTCTTAATGTGTATCTAGCCCCTGTTCACCCACACAACAGCAAGTAGGTACGGGACGTAACTCGAGGGGTTGTGGCCTCGCTGTCCCGGTGTGTAGTGTGTAATGTGGTCTCAGCGCTACCCAAAGATCAGTCTATGAGCTCTGAGCTCGCTGTGTAGGGAAGGGTGGCTGGGTGACCAGCAGGCGACCGAGGTGAATAACACACACACACACACACACACACACTAAAACTAGATGAAAATCCTTATTATTCCTTAGGTTATGAGGGGAGAGAGTCTATCCTCACACTCTCACCACAGAAGGGTCAGGTGTGCAGCACCACCTGGTGTCATTAGGGAGAGTTTTGTAGGTATTACTGTATTTTGTGGTGAGTATGTTAATGTCTTTGATTTTCAGGTGCAGCGAGAAGTCATCACTTACGTCCCCAGCATCGTCAATGACACAGACCATCCCAGACTGGCTGAAATCTTGTGGTGAGTAGGTCGACTTCCTTCTCCCTAACAGTAACCTGTCTCTACCACTTCAACTACCTCTACTGTAAATCCAAGATATTTGAAAGTGCCTGCCTCCTCCTCTAGTTCCTCACCATTTTGCTGTACATTTATCTTGCCACCTGCCTCATTGGTGCACCTTATTAACCTTCATTTTTCCTCCACATACCTGTCTAAGCTCTTCCATCAGCCATGTATTCTCTGTGTCTGCCACTGGTTGACTGATACAAAAGCAATTCATTTAATGGAAACTCAGGATATTAAGTACGTCTCTTTGATTATTGCTCATCTTAATGGAGATAGAGCGAGGCAGACTCATATTTCTTTCCCGGTAGGTGTGTTCCTGATGGGCAGTCATACCTTACTTACTTTACCTGGGTGACTTTATTTAATTTTTGTTTTGTGGTGCATGCAGGTAGGAAAGATAAGGAAATGCTTTATTTTGAAGGACATTGAATTAGATGGTTTTCTTAAATATTTCATTAAAAACCCGTGTTAAATACAGGATGTTAGATTAATGTTTAATAGCAGTGATATAATGAAGGATATAATATGCTGCTGTGGTTATCATAATATATACTTCATAATTATGTGTCAGGTACAGTGATAAATACTTTTGAAGGAACAACTTTTATGGTGCAGTGTTGTGTTAACTTAAAATCGGTGTGCATTGCCATTCTTTGAGAAATAGAGTGGCTTGGTTCTTGTGAGGGTTTTCTTCATGGTGCCAGAACCATTCACCGCCAGGCCCTTGCTGCCAGTCTGTGTCACCTGATGGGAGGAGAAACACACATTAGGAAAATAAGTTTATCAAAAGTAGATAGATAGAATACTTTATTAGGAGTAACTTTACCACACAGGTTTGAGGTAATACTATTGGTTTTGTGTTGATTACTGGCAATGTTTGTGTTAAGGAAGATCTTGAAACAAATGCAAGTAGAATGCATTAGTACTGATTTTGACTTTTATGTTACTACAGTATATTAATGTTGGTGATGTTTGAAGCTCTTTAAGTTGTGATGTTGATAGTATTGTTATTAGAATTAGGTGGTTTTAGGTTCGTAATGAAGCCACTTCAATAGCCTTAAGTGATATGAGAGATGGTACATTTAAGGTGAACAGAATGGATGATGGGTGATGAATGTGTTGAAGGAAAGCATGTGGCATCCAGTGATGGCAAAAGAATAGATTAAATCAATTCAGTTACCTTTAAGGGAAAATGTGAGAAGATTATGTACCGTAAATTTGGATAGGAGGAAGGTAAATGCTGAGCTGCTTGTAATAAAGACTGAAGGTTGTAGAAGAGAAGGGAGGGAAGTTAAGAGGACAGGAATGGATAAGAATGAAGCGTATGGGCAGCAACAAATGGAGTCTCTTGTGGTATGGCTGGCCTCTGGAGGAAGTTATAAGCAACAGGCATCTGTGTAGATGGATAGGTTTTATTTTGTTTTTTACATATTTAGTTACATTTTCTTATTTTTTCACACCACTTCATCCAGCACATGCACAGCAATATGAAAGAGAGAAAAGTCAAACAAAAATACAAAGATAGTTTGAGAGAAAATTGTTAGTCAATTTTTAAGTTATTTACATTGTAAGTATTAGTATTAGTAGTTAGTGAAAGACCAGCATATGCCAATGCCTCAGCACTTGTAATGGAGTTTTTAAAAGCTACCTTGATGCAAGATGAAAGGAACTGCCAGGCTTGGGTTTCCTCAGCTGGCCTTAGCAGGAGAGTGAGAACCTTGTCTGCAGGAGGAGGTTTGAGCACGGCTGTGATGTCCACCAGGAGCCGCCTCCGCACCACCTGTGTGTGAAAGCATGGCTGTGTTAGGAGAAACAAAGGTTCTGCTCCTGGAAATATCTCTTCTCAGCATCAGTCTTATTCGTCACAACTTTCACAAACCAATATGTACTCATTCTGTATTAGGTCTATATTGTGTTATTGTAAGTATTCTTGTAATGCACAAATCACTTGTAGCTTGGATCAAACAGAAGGTTTGGGTTCTGGCATTCACTTTAACTGAATGAGTCACTTTGTGTACCTTGTGAAGGTCATCTGAGGTGTCTGAGCTGTAGTCGTCCTCGTCGTCGTCTAGCAGTGTCGTCACCTCCTCTGTGTCCGTCATGTTGAGGGTCATGCACGTCCTTGTTGGTCCCTGGTGCTGCTGGCTCTCACTCAAGTGGTCCTTGCTCTTCCCTTGAGGATCTGTGTGTTTTGCCCTACTAGTTTTGTTGTTTTCATGGGTGTGTCTGTGTTCCAGACCCAGACTCCTGATGGCACAGGAGACTCTTTCAGACACTGAGGACAGTGTGGTGTGTTTGGTGTGGGACTTGTTGATGGACTGGTTTGTAGGATGATCTGATGTGGTGAGCTTGGCTTGTGGTTCAACTGGAATGCAATCAAAGTAGCCTTTTTAAGTACCACAGATACAAATTATAGTTCTTTCCATAACTGTTGATGTTTACATAAAATATTCCCCGCCCCCCCAAAAAAAAGTTACAATCAATTTAATATTACTGAAATGATAGGATTGTTTCAAGAAGCTTGTTTCTCTTCAAGCACTGTCATGATCAGAAAACTGCCATTACCTTCTGAGGTGAGAAGCTTGGAGGTGGTGGTGGTGGTGGTGCTTTCAATGCGTTCCAGGATAATGTTTGGTGGAACATCACTTCTGGGAACCTTCTCAATCCCATTCAGCACTAGGTGGCACTGTTGTACTTGTGTCCAGTCAGGGAGGTGGAACACAAGGTATGTCCCCATCTGGAAATGCCATAATTTGTGTTAGTCACCTTTATTGTACTAAGAGAAAAGTTTGCATTTAATCATGTGGAATGTACTTGTATGTTTCTTTTGATTTGCTTTGTCAAGAGTCACCAGTGGCAGCACCTGCAGGAGGGTGTGTAGGGAGGGTGCCTCGCCGGGGGTGTGGGTGTGGGTGGTGTGGCCTCGGATGCGGGTGATGCGAGGCACTGGCAGCCGCACCTTCCCGTGGCATGACACAATCTGGACACAGGACAACTGATGTAGTTTCTTGTTATATTTACCTGGATTTGGAACATAGTTAAGTTAAGCATACTGAGTTTGATCTCAATTGTTTGTCAGTCTCTGTATCGGAATGAGGATGCTTAAGAAGGGAGGAGCTTCATTGAAGGCATATTAGTGCAGGAGTGGAGAGTCCCACTGCCCTCCCCTCACTCCTCTCTCTTCTGATTTTTGTGAAGTGATGGGAATAGTTGTCATTTTCTGAAATCAACAACCAGTATGTGACTTTTTTGTGTGTGATTGCCAATTGAAAGTCAATCCCAATCATGTAAAAATGCAAAAAAATAATTTCTGACACTTAAAACTTATTACTTTTATTTATTCACGTAAGAAAACACGAAAAACATTTATGCAGAGACATAAAAACGCCATCTACATTTATTTCCTTAAATGA
Source organism: Callinectes sapidus (assembly GCA_020233015.1). Lineage (NCBI taxonomy): Eukaryota > Metazoa > Arthropoda > Malacostraca > Decapoda > Portunidae > Callinectes > Callinectes sapidus. Next base: position 216,929 of record JAHFWG010000178.1, on the reverse strand, counting down.
CATCAGCGCACACAAATTCGTTTTAATTTTCACTATATTTTCATACTATCTATGGCCACATACAAGTAGTAATTGTCTATCCACACACACAACAAGTGAGCGTGTGTGGGTTCCCCGCGGTGTGTTACCTGAGGGCGGTGGTGGTTGTAGTAGCAGCCCAGGGTGCGGGAGAGCGCCTCGAACACACACAGGGACTTGAGGTGCGGCGCGTTCAGACACACCACTCGCGAACTCACGGGCATCACCTCCAGCTGTTCCATTGTCCTGCCGATGCCGACTCCCTTTTCGCTAACTCGTCAAATGACACTTCTTTGTCATACACTTCCGCCCGTACTCATGGTGCCCTTTGTCTTGGCTTCACTTCATTTAATTAACGCTTCTCTTTGTCTCACTCACACTTTGTTTTTATCCTTTATGTGCGCTTGAAGTTGCTTATGGTTTTGTGTCTCTGTCTTGTTTTGGTGATCATCATTTCACGTTTGCCATGCGTCACTTACTGGTTTCACTGGGAGGTGTCGTAGGTATCAGTGCGGCGCGTGTCAGCGTTACGACGTAGTTGAGGGTTGAGGAATGCGTGGATCTCGGCAAGTGGTGGTGTAAGGTTAGCGTGATCAGTGACAAGTGGCTCCTGTCTTCTTGTCCTGACCTTCTTAACTCAATCGCAATATCAGGACCTGTATTTTGAAACGCTCTCTCTTGTACTGTATTTTTTTTTTTTTTTTCAAAGGGCACACATCTCTTTATTTTTTTTATTTTTGTTTTCTTACTTCCGCAGAGACGCTATATAATCTCTGCTAACCAATCACATGAAACACGCTTGAGGAATGGTAACATCCATCACAACCTGCTGGTGATATGAGCAAGCAAGCCACTGTAACACTTTGGAATTCGATCCTGTGAGGTGTAGAGCAGAAACTGATGCCACTCTGCACACTGGCCTTGGCTTTATGTTCCCAACAGCAATGCTATCGTGGCTTTATCAGTCCCATGAACAGATAAGCGTCAGTCACATGCACCGTTTAAAATGCGCATATTGTAACTAATATATATATATCAAGTTTTCCTCCTTATGTAAATTTCTTTTGGAGAGAACGCTCGATTCATGCTCTCCCAGCGTGCTATTGGCGATGCTGTCAATCTGTATTCAGGGACGTGTGAGTGAATGCAGATTGAAGCTTAAATGTTGCTGGCTTCATCTTTCGCTTGTCTCATTGCGGTGCGGGGAACACCAGCGTGGGAAGATGAGATAAGATTAACTCTCGCCAGAACTTAAAAACGCCTCCCACAATCTGTTCGGAATGTGCGTGTGTGTGTGGAAAGGAATCTCTGCTGCTTATTTTAGTATTTTATCGTGCTATATATTATGTTGTGGCGCTTGGTGGGTGATTTTTTTGTAAATTAATTAGTAAAGAAGTACGAGCATTTCATGATAAAGGATGAGAGAGAGAGAGAGATGTCGGAAGATGTAAGTAAATGTAGTAAGCAGCTTCAGAACTACCAAAGTGGACAGAGAGGGGAAGTTGAGGTCATTGTGATAATGAAGGTAAAATTTTAGACTATTTTCATTCTAATCTCAGAAAATTTATGTACCAGTAATATTAATAAGGAAAATGTGTAAGAGGAAAGTTTAGGATAGGAGAAGGAAGGTTATTATTGTATGTTGTTGTAGACTCAAAGAGTGTTAATTATTGATGTTAAAATGTCTCGATGGATGAATAGACAGACAGAGGTTAGCGTGAAGTGAAGAGGCACCGTGGCTGAGCGCACGTAAATGTAATGGGAACGAGTAGGCGTTGGTGGGGAAAGAAGCAAGTTAAATGTGTAGGCGTGATGAGAATTTCCACAGCACAGGAAGGAAACATGACATTTTGGGTGGAAATTCATTAAATACTTGCAGGAAAAGCTTGATTCATTGGAGGCACCCAGGAAGCTTAATTCACTGGCAATGCACGAGATAAAAACAACAGTAATATCTAAGCGTGGGTTGTGTTGCTTCCTTGTTTGTGTAGACGCTTCTTTGAATTGGTGAGCACGCCGCACTCACAGCGGCGGGCTGGTCCTCGCGAGTGTGTGTAGCGTGTCTGTGGCGGCAGTAATGGCCCCCTTGTCCTGGGCATTAAGTGGGCAGCGTGTCAGGGAAACAGAGGCCCTATACATGACGCGAGGTGAGTGCTGAGTGACGCGCACACTCGCTATTAAAGGTAATTTGCACTGTTTCACCATGCACATTCAAATTCGTAATCTCAGAAAAGTTGCGAATGTTCTTTATTATTTTTATGCAGTCGAGGCGTTTCTTACACTTGTATTGTGTGTTTATTTAAATGTTCACGGGAGCACAATCCGTCAAGTGCAGGCCTTGAGCGACGCGAGAGTGGCAGCAGACGTGCACCACCGACGCAAGGCAGCACAACACTGTTGATCTGGTTCGTCTTAACTCTTAAACCACTTGATACTGATGAATAAGCTCATTGTGGGGCCACTCACTCAGCGCTGGGGGCGTCTTCGTCAGGGCCACTCAGTGCGCTTTGGGCACTACACCAGTGTATACGCATGTCCTATGGCATTCCCAGGATCGTGTAATGGACCTTAATGTAATTTACACCTTTTATTAATTTATATCTTTAAATAGGGATTCCCTGAGACGTAGTTTGTTGCAGCGTGTGTAGATAGTGTTAGCGGTGTGTGGTGGTGTGTGGCGGGGAGGTGCATGCACGCGCCCCGCCAGGAGGGCCTACTTGACTGCCAGTATTCAACGGAAGTGGCTGGTGAGGGCCTGTGGTGTGGGTACGACCGTGGCACTGCAAGGTCAGGGAGTGTGGCTGGCGCACGCTTCTCATGGCACCTCCCTCCGCTCCCTCAACCCTCTCCCCCGCCCTCCCCTCCTTCCCTCCTCCCCTCCTCCCCATGCCACTCACACCACCACTCACTCACACACACACACACACACACTCACTGACTCACCTGCACATGAGCGCTGCTGTACACATCCTTTATTCATGTTCCCGCGTTTACATGCAACATTCAGGTTTTATCTAAGTTACCGTGCCGTCGTGTCAACAAAGGCGTGTTTGTCTGCAATTCTGTCGCTCTCTGTGATCGAAACGCGAAAACAACAACCCAAATGAAGGGCGTTTTATGTAACACTTCGCACTCCGCACCGCCACCACCGCCAGCACCTCATTAATTCCACAACACTGCTCTCTCTCTTCTTTCACTTCCCAGACTCTCTCTCTCTCTCTCTCTCTCTCTCTCTCTCTCTCTCTCTCTCTCTCTCTCTCTCTCTCTCTCTCTCTCTCTCTCTCTCTCTCTCTCTCGGCGCAACAGAAGGTAAAAGATGCGATAAAACTCCCTCTGTACAAACAAGATATCTTCCATGCTTACTATTACCTCCTCCTCCTCCTCCTCCTCCTCCTCCATTAATTATCTTCATGAGCCTTACACCTGCATTTTCCTCTCCTCCACCCTCCTCCTCCTCCTTCTCCTCCTCCTCCTCCTCCTCCTCCTCCTTTCCTCCTCCTCCTCCTCCTCCTCCTCCTCCTCCTCCTCCTCCTCCTCCTCCTCCTCCTCCTCCTCCTCCTCCTCCTCCTCCTATTTTGGTATCATTGTTATTTTTTCATTACTACTACTACTACTACTACTACTACTACTACTACTACTACTACTACTACTACTCTAGTCCTTCAATTTTAATGACTATTTTTACCACTGTTAGGGAAATCCTCAGCAGACCTTTTGTACTCTTTCATATACATACATTTATGAATTAATGAACTGTTTACACCTTGAACTAACACCCCTCCTATAAAAGAAATAATGAAGAATACCTAAAAAGAGTAGATAATAATTACCACATTGTTTCCTTTTAGTGACCTGTATGACACCAACCCTGACCTCACCCCTGCCGTACTGGACAGCCTGGGACAGCTGACTCTGCCCAAGGATAGTCTGGGGGAGGTGTTCCATTCCGTCCTCAAGACCCTCCATGCCGCCAAACCTGAGCAGCTGCCCGTCATTATCAAGTTCCTGCTCACCAACACTCAGCCCAACATGGCTTACCAGGTGTGTGTGTGTCCCGTGGCTCAGTGTGGCAGCTTGTGTGAATGGACTTGAGTGAGTGTTTTGAATGTTTGAATCTTTTGGGGGGAATGAAGCTCGTTGTTGTTAGGTTATAAAATTATGTGGGAGTGAATTTTTGGTAGATTGTTTGTGTCAGTGTTTTGCAAGCTAAGTGTGTTTTCTGGTATTTATATCAGTCTATTTCTTCATATTTTTTTTTGGTAACTGGGAGGCTTACACTGTAGGCAATTCTTGTTAAATCAATTAACCTGATGAGGACTTCATTGTTCTGTTGCAGATTCTGAGTGATGTGCGTGAAAAGATGAACCTTCCTGGAGACTGCCGGCCAACCAGACTGTCCCCTAAGAAATCCATCAGCAGCAGCAGCATTCCCTCCACTGCCAGAGACGACCCGGCCTACGAAACAATGCTACTTAACAACATCAAGATGACAATTCTCACACACAAGTTTCTCGCCGCAAATTGGTTAAAGGTGTGCTTTTTTTGTTACTATAATCTTACATATGTTTTGAGCCTACAAGATATTTCTGATCAACCTTCAATCAGCTTTATCATATTACATTATTTTTCATGAAGGATACTTATATGCACTTCAATTGTTTATCATTTGGTGGCAGTGTATTGTTAGATGTTAACTACACTCACCCTGGCATGCAATTTGAAGGTTAATCTCACCAAGATCCATAGTTTATTGTACAGTTTTGTTGCAGGTTATCCAGGATGTGTGTGATGTGGCCAGTGTGAGGCCCATTGACTTCCTGGTGCTGCTGATCCTGTACGATGTCATGCCCTCCCAGCGACACCCCATTGAGAGCATCTTCAGGAACAAAATACGGACGAGACTCTTCTCAGATGCAATACTGGGGAAGATATTTGCTAACCATGTTGCTGTATGTTCTGTTATTTCTCCCATAGTGTCAGATTATATGAAGTGAACTTGAGGAGTATATGATAAATGTGCTGGAAGATGGTCTTACTCATAGTGGATTTCCTTTTCAGGCTCTTAAAGAAAATTTTAAGTCCTTGAAGAAGATTTCCAGTTTACTCTTGAGATCTGTGGAGCCTCTTGTCAACCACACTGCAGCTACTCTATACAAGTAGGACCCTTAAGGATGTGTTATTTGACTAAAGGAAAAATGAGTAGCACTTGTACAATCAGTCATTGTCTTTGTGATTGTCATCCACAGAAGTATGGTAGAGAATTTAACATGTTGTCTCAATTTTGCACTCACACAGTTGATCAAGTCATGCAACAGGTGAAGTATGAATTGGAGCTCATCATTAAAGAAGTGGTTTGTAGGTATTAATTGAGAGATGAAATGAGGTGTGTGTGTGTATTCAACTTGTATTTCCATCCATTAGGTTGTCTTTCCTGCACTTGGGTGGCCACTACAGGCAGGAGTGCATGCTGGCTCTCTTGAACCACCTGGGGGACACGCCATCAGTCAGGCACACAGCCCTCACTGTGCTGTCCACTCTGGCCCACAAACACACTGCTGACGTATCCAAGTTCACCATTTTCATCAAGGTAGTCTCAGTTAATGTTTTGTTTTTTAATGTAAACAAAGTGCAATGCTTGTGTTAAGATTTCATATATTCTTCATTTAATTGTGAGCATAGAACATAATAAAATAAGAGAAGCTGTAAGAAACCAAGAAGCCATCTGGTCTGCACATGATGGAGCCTCGTTGATTCATGCGTATCTATTTCCATTTGTCGTCTCCGTCCAGAAATCTGTCTAATATGCATTTTAAAGTTCTCTAATGACTCAGCACTAACAACCTCATTATTGTGTGTGTTCCATTTATGTACCATTCTATTTGAGAACCAATTCCTTCCTATCTCTTCCTTGAACTTGAGTTTTTTTCAAGCTTAGATCCATTGTTTCTCTTTTTTATTCTAATTATACTGATCCTGAGAATTTTGCTAATGCTTCCTTGTTATAACTCTTAATCTACATCTCTCTTGTTTGCCAGGCTATGATATGGTATGGTGGGTGTATTGTTGATATGTGTGATGTTTGTTGTTTAGCTAGTGTAAGTATTGTGAAGCACCTGTGTAGCTTGGAGTTCCTTTCTGGCAGGGTTCCATGGAGATGATGGATGAACTGAGCATGAGGGAAGTGAAGAGGCTGCTGGACGTGGTCAGTCTGCTGGTGTTCCGTGACAACTCACACACCGCCCTGCAGGATGAACTCATGATTCTTGTGAGGAAGCAGCTGTGTCACACAGACACTAAGTAAGTTTGACTGGAAATTACCTAGTACTTTATGCCTCTCTTAAAATGTTTTTATTCTTTAGTTTAATTTTTTGAGATATGATTTAGTAATACATATTGTAACTGTTGAAAGCAATATATAATAGTGAGGTTAATATGTATTACTGTAAATAGACAAAGGAATCTATATTTATTTGGTATCCTTGAGGTAATTAATTTAAAGAAAATTATTCTCTTTACAGGTATAAACACATAGGGGTGTTGACAGCTGCACTCCTTCTGAAGAACATGGTGAATGAGGAGGAGAGTGACACCAGTGAGTGTTCATCAGAGACTGAGAGGTCCCTCCTGAACACTTCGGCCCTTAAGGAGTGTGAAAGCCTGTTGTGTCTGGTGATGTCCTCCACGGCGAACACGCCCACGGCTGTAGCGTTGTTCATGGATGAGCTGGCTTCTATATCTCTCAGGGAAACTATGAATACTAAACTTGAGGTAAAGTACATCATATTGGTTGACTGGCAGTAACCTGAAGTCATTGGGCTGTGCTTGTCTTGTGTTGTTTATGCTTTTTCTCATCATTTAAGTCTCCATCGGAAGACTAATCAAAGCTTGAAACTCTCTCACATTCATTCAGTATTTCATCTGTGTTTTTGTTATGAGTGATTAGGTATCTTTCAGTAATGTGATATGATATGGATATTTTAATGGATTATTCTAAAGCTGAACAGTATCATAAATCATCTTATGTTCCTTTATTTCATAAAATCTTTTTTTGCAGGAGTTTGTATGTGAAAAGATGACAAATGAATTCCAAAACAACTTTGTGGTTGAATGTGATGCCGACTCTACTCTCCCACAAGAACCATTTGCAATGGCAGCGTCCTGGAACCTGGATGCTGGTGAAGGGCCTGGCATTGCCCTCAATCTTGCTCCATTGGTTGTCAAGGCAGAGTCTTCAAGGATTGAGTCAAGTGATAAAAAGTAAGTAAATTATTCTCTTTGAAGTGGGAGAACAAGTTGTTTGTGATGTTTCCATTTGTTTAAATCCTTCAAAGCTAAAAATTTCAAAGTATTCATATGGATATCAGTCCTTTGACTCATTACTCTCTTTTCATTGAAGAACTAAGCTGGTGTACCTGACGCCACAGTTTCGTCTGCTGCGCATGCTGGAGTGCCGTATCCGGAACGGTGATCTGGCCAGCATTGATGGGCTGCTGGGCTGTCCAGTCATCTGTCCCGCTCCTGAGGTGTATGACCACTTTGACAGCCTTGTAGTGTCAGAGCAACATGTGGCACTTTCTTGCCTCTTCTACACTGTCAATTGGTTTCGTGAGCTGCTGAATGCTTTTGTCACTCAAAAAGACCGGGAATTAAAGGACAGGGTGAGTCACAGAATAAGAGACTCTTTCTTCAGACTACATTATTATTTGTGCCTAGAAATGACTTTATATGTTATTGATGCTTCATGATATAATCTCATTGAACTGCCGACTTGGTACATCATACACATAAGCCCAGCCCATATTAGCCCAGAGAAGCCACCACATGTCCTTCACACTGGTAGCCCATTAGCCCATGGTGGAAAGGGATAGTCAGGTTCATTATTTATTTGATGTTTTTCCCCCAAGGTCCTCCTATTGGCTATCTGGCTTTCCTTCCTGAATCTTGTTCATCCCATTTTAGAGATTTTGGTGAAACTTTTGCTGTTGCTTTTTTATTTTCACTGTGGTATGACTTGAACTCATTTAAGAAGTAAGTTTTAAGACATTTATCTCATACATATGGCTAAACTCTTTTGACTGTTTGGGGACTGGTACCTCAGTGTTTTTAAATCACGTTTTTTTGTTGTCTTTGTCTGGTTTTCCTTCCGCATAGAATGATAATTATAACTATTTCAGGTTTATAAACGTCTTGACCAAGTGATAGAACTTGAAAACCTGATTGTGAAGTATGTGCCAAAGTGTCCCACCTATGTGCCTCCCATAGCAGTGTTTGACTTAGACTGCTCCACGAACACACCCTCCATCAGTCTGATGAACACTAAGAAGGGAAAGAGAGGCAGGAAGTCCGGGTCTGGGAAAGGGTTAGTGCTTATGCTTTACTTTTGCTTTTACATTGAATGGCAGACGAGAGAACAGCCTGACTCAAAAGAACATTGATACTGTATTATTTGAGTGTCATAAAAGGTGACCAGAATAAACAACTGGTGTGATAGGAATCAGACCCCTTTCTGTGTCATTTCTTTGAATATAGTTATATAAATATTTACTAATGCCATTGCTATAAAAATGATTTTTCAGAAAAGGTGCAAAGTCAAAAGGAAAAAAGGCCAACACCAATGCTACTCAGCTTGGGACTCAGGCGTACTCGCAGCCCACCAGCCAGGTCTCACAGTCTCAGGCTAACAAGACTTCTCCTGATAAAAATGTAAGCTTGTATCTTGCTACCATGAAACCTAGTTTGTGATTGCATTGTTTATGAAGACTTTATTTTTCTTGCCTTGATGTGTGTGGATGTATAATATTTCCCTCCATCACCAGGCTACATCAGAAGCTGTGGTGGACAAGGCTTCCCTGCGTCCGTTCCTTCGGGAATTTCATTTTGACGTGTTTTATCTGCTGTTTAAGAAAATGGCTATGCCCTTTGATGCGAAAGTGAGTGTTTGGTTACCAAGCTTGAAATTAAGATAGGCTTAGATTTTCAGTATAAATTTGCCAATATTTCATGGTGAATTTCTTTTATTAAAATTTGGTTCTGGGAAAGTACTTGCAGTTTTTTTTATAGATGAAATTTGGAATAAAAGGTTAAAGTTTATAAGAAGTGATCGTCATGTGAAATTACAAGTTAAGTAGAAACTTGTGAATAAGAGGTAGAGCATGTGTTTGTATGTGTGTTCTCACAATCTTGTACATACCTCCAGGTTGAAGGTCAGCTGACTTTTCCTGAAGTTGAATTTCTGTTAACTGATTTGAACTGCAAACTGGAACATGTCTTTGGAGGCAGCAACAAGCGAGCCTCTGTCCTTGGAAACTCTCAGGAAAAGAGTAAGCATTCCTTTAATTGAGTATGTTGAAACATGTGTTCAATATTAGTTCCTTTATTTGTATTGTACAAATTGTTTTGATGTAATGATGTTTATGGCACAAAATGACAGTCTCCAAAACTTTAACTTAACATTACAGGTATTGGTCACTCTCATTTGGATCTTTTTACTCCTGCTGAAGTTGCTGAACAAATAATAAAGATTCTGAAGCCTTTGTGTGTCCACTTGGAGAAAATCAGCTTATTCTTTCTTGTAAGTAGTGTGTAGTGCCTTTTGTTTTATTCATCTTAATTATTTACATTGAAAAAAAAAAAATATATATATTTTTTCTAAATAGCATATTCCCTGGTTTTGTTATCATTTTATAAATTGCTATACATTTTGTTATGTTTAAACAGTAATTGGAGGTGTTTTATTGTGCAGACAATGATTAATGACAACGATGGTGTCATTGACGCCCCAGTTATGTTCAGCAATGACATCCAATCGGTGGTCAAAGTGAACCTGCAGCTCTTCACTGCCCTGCACAGCCTGCTCACCTGGAAGGGACTGCAGCAGGACGGAAACAAAGAGAGTCTTTTATGTAAGAATATGAGTTGCTTTCAATGGCTTATTGATATCTCATCAGTGTGACAATCTTATTGTTGTATTTGTTGTGCTTTATTATTATTCATTTTTCATCGGCTCTACATTTTGTTGTATTATCCAAATAATGGCGGCAGAAATTGTATTGCATTGAAGTAGACTTACATATCTTGTGTTCCAAATTTTACAGCAATCCTTCGTGTCATTGCAAAGAAGCTTGAGGGAGATGTTGTCAGCTCAATGGGTCAAGAGGAACTTACCACTTCTGTCTTCCGATATTTGTCTAACTTCCCTCCCAGCATACTGGACCTGGGGACAGCCAGGCTGGTGGTGCAGATCCTGACAGCCATCACTGCCCTCCCTCACCATGAAGACCTCAATGAAAGCCTTTGTGAGCAAACTGGACCTTTTGTAGGAATTCAGACAATTGGTAGCAAAATTTAATGTTACCTTCTCATCTATGTTTCATTTTTATTTTTGTTATTTCATAGCATTGGAGAATTGAAAGTGTGAAATTAAAGAAAAGGACTGTTAAGAATATTGGACTGAAAGATTTTTCATGTTTTGTTTTTTATTTTTCAAGTTTTTTACCCAAATATGTTGAGTGTGTTAATCCTCATGTTGGTCATGTGATATTGCTGTTGACTGATCCTCTGTGGTCTTTGCAGTGCAAGTGATTGAAAAAATTCTGAAGAGTGAATGGTACACAAGAGAAGGTGAGAAGGAGAAAGGAACAATCTTCCAACAAAACCTCTATGTTCTGCTTCAGGTATGTTTCTATGTTAAGAGAGAGGATAAAGGATATTAAAGCTGCATTCAGGTGTGTGTGCGTGTGTCATTGGTTAGCGAAGGACAAACTGTTTTTAAAGAGTTCTGTGTGTTTATACTCAAACTGTAATTGAATTAACATATTAGTATGTACGAGTATGATGCAAATATTAATTTTGTTGGTTTTGTAAATAATATGATTTAACTCTGCAAATGTTTACCATAGGAATACCTGAAGCAAAGCAAGAACCCACTAAAGCTAATGGAAAATATATCCAATGAAGGGATTCAAGAATTCCTAAATGACGCCAGCAAAGACCAGCAGTCCAAGACTTTTCCAACACTGAACAAGTATGTCACTGTGCTGCAGAGGGTTTCATATGAGTGCTATGAAGTTATCACCACAAAAATAATGGAGGGAGAACAAAAGAAACTAAAAAGTTACAATGTATCAAATAAATCATATAATATTTGTTAACAAAATAAATATAATGTATTGGCTATCAAGTATGAAAGATCATTACATTTTCTGCTCTTGTTTTACAGGAATTCTTTAGCTGTTTACCACAAAGCTATCATGTCCTTCTTGGTGAGTGGAACCAGCAAGTCACTGTCAGGTGTTGGCTCGGCGTCAGGTGACAGCAGGGAGCGTTTGCTGGTGTGGAGTATGGCCATCAGGATCCTGCACACCCATGTCACCATACTGAAGAACCATTACCCCAGACAAATGCTGAGCACCTGCTTGAAGGTTTGTCTCCACTGACCTTTTCTTTTATGTTGATTTTAAATACAAAACTGAACCGAGGTATTACCTATAAACAAGTGTTATGAAATAAAAAAGAGTGCATTAAAGTTCTTCTTATTGAAATCCCCAAACTTTTCTCTGCAGTTTGCTAAGCCTTTCCTGGAGTTCTTCCTGCGCAGCGCCATGCCCTTGATGGACACCTGTTTCCGGGAGCATAACCAGGATGTGGTGATTCTGCTGAAGGGTGTTCAAGGCTCAACCAGATTCTTGCAAAATTTGTGCACCCACTCTAAGGTGATACTTGGTAGTTGTGCTTCTCACCAGCATTACAAGCTTAGTGAAGCTAAGAACATCTCTTATTGTGTATATATGTGGTAATATGTCAATAAGATGACATTTCATTATTCTCTATTCACTTTTCTGGAAGCTAACTAATGTGTAATATTAGTACATCAGTACATACTGTCTACTTTTCTTTGACTTGAACAGGTAAAGCAAGACACAACTCTGACCCGCTATGTGCCACCTCTGAGGAAGTCTTTGGAAACACTGGTGTATCGTGTCAAGGCAATGCTGGCCCACAATAAATGCCAAAAGGCCTTCTGGATGGGAGTCTTAAAGAACAGAGATATATATGGGGAAGAAATATTATCTCAGGTATGTATGTGTTGGTATTCTCATATGTTTTTCAGTTATACTTTGAATGGTTTGTATGCAGTAACACTTTGGATTGTGATTAACTTGGTACTTGAGTGTTTTGGATTGCAACTGCTCGTCTCCCAGTTGGATGGCAAGCGATATACGTATTGGATGGTGAACAAATTCTGTCTGGTGTAAAGTTGTGGATAGGCAGGGCAGTGGAGCCTTTGTTTCCCTGTGATGCCATGCAGTCACCCACTCGCCACATTGAGTCATGCTACATAGGACTGATACATGCTCCAATCAGCCAATCAGCTCGCATCACATAGCTAGTATTGTACTGTTTTGGAAATCGGGCATTTTGGATAATGAGGTCATCCCTGATATATATTGACCTTGCAATCCAAGGTACCACTAATATATATATATATATATATATATATATATATATATATATGTAGTACATTTATAATTTTTTTTTCATTTTATTTTATTTATTTTTTATGAACTACAAGAATTTTTTTGAATCATTGCAGAAATCCATGGTAGAATCAGAGGGAGAAGACAATGAAGAGGAGGAAGCAGTTGATGATAATGATGAACAATCTGATGTTGAAATCGATGATGCAAGAGAGCAATCATCAACTGATGGTGACAAAATTGCTGATTATAGTGATAGTTTCTAAACGTTGAGGTATAAAGTTCATGTTCCATTTAAGGAGTAATGAATTAAGAATGCTATTGTGAGAGAAAAGATTAGTGGATCCTTTGAGTTCCAGATACTGAAAGCAAAACATATTGATATCATCAAAATTTTACTACATTCCAGTTATGACCGATATTGTACTTCTCATAGAAATCGGAGGGTTTTTGATTCTGGGCTTTTTTTTTTTTTTTTTTTTTTTTTTTTTTTTTTTTTTTTTTTTTTTTTTTTTTTCTATAGATTTGAAGTTTTATGTGCTACTTGTTTTATTTAGATAAGGAGTCAATTTTCATGTGGAAATTTTCAGCATTATAAATGGAGTTATGATTAATGTCAGCATTGCGTTATTTATTTAACAAGGCAAAGACCAATGCTACCTTTCAAAGGATGAACGTCTCAAAGCAAACAAAGAGGTATGGGAATCACAAATGCACTATACATTATATCCTACACTAATATGTATACTCATATAAACTCAAGTCATCAAATTTGATATACAAATATAAATTTTTAGGTACACTTAGTTTTACAACTTTTATATATTGTTGATGTATGGTTATGCATCAAGTGGAAATTTATGCTTTTATATTAGTATTATTTAAAAAAATGTATATATGTATACTTCAGTTTTTAAAATTTTTTTTTTATCCCCAAATAATTTTTTATGGAGCTTAGATAAAATAGCAAATTGAAAGAACTGCACATGATATGTAGATAGAAAGCAAGAAAGTACATGTTTGCATAGCTTTTGTTCTAAATCAAGTAAGAAACAATGTAGTAGTAATTTGAGAAAGGAAATTAATATATACATTTATGCTATAGTTTCCGATAAAAAAAAAAACATAGAGACATATAGGTACCTGGATGATGATGTGGAAGAACAGATTGAATTATTTCAGGAATACACCAATTCATTGAAACAGCGAGAGAGAAAAAGAAAGGCAAGAGAGATAGGGTAAGGAGGTGGAGCGGGGTTGGAACAAGAAGACCAGTCTAATCTATGGAAAACTGATATAGTGAGAAAATCCTAGTAAGCCCTAGGCAATAACTAAACGGCCAGTTACTCTGCTACTACTACTACTACTACTAATGATGAGAGAGAGAGATAATGATAGGAAGGGGGTATGAGAAGTGTAGAAACAAGGAAGGGGATGCAGACATAAAGTGGGGATGAGGAAGGAGTGGTTACGGATTCTGACCAATGATATTTATGTAGCTATTAGAATCCAATGACTTGACCTATCGCTCTAGGTAAAAGTTAGGGTAGGAAGGCTGCTCCAAGTACATTTAAATTGTGGGAGGAAAGGAAAATGGGCCGGATGAAAGATAGACTTGGTAAGATTGTTTATTCTATTTTACTGCGTATGAGGTATATGATTTTTCAAGCGTATATGGTTTTCTTGTGCAATGGATTAAAAGTCTGGTAATAGTAACTCTTTTTTGAATAATTAATTTGGGCTCAATCGAGATGGTGTCTTGGCAAGTAAGGGGCACGTGCCTCGTATTGCATCATGCTGCTCATGGCGGTATTCGGCTCACAACAGCGCACCAAATTTTAATTATGTACAAAATATCTATTTAGCGTCTCACCACCAACAACAACGAATAGAAACGAAACCTTATATTTTTCTGGGTAGTTTTCTTATCCATTACGGCAATAGAGATGGGTGAGTGTGATATTGACAAACTGATACAAAAAGGTGTTTACACTGAGCTGCGAGGCGGACGTAAACTTCAAATTGAGCCAGGCGCTGCGAGTGTTCTGGAAGTGATCACTGTGTTTGTGTGCGTGAGTGTTACCCTCAGTGTGTTTCCCGTGGCAAGACATCCACCACAGACGGTCCTGGGAAGTGCATGTAAGTGAATAATGAGGAAGGCGTAGGGAGCAGTGTTAATGTAATGCTGCCTTGCCCCCAGATCATCCCCTTCCCACATTCCTTGTCTGTTGGGAGTTTGGCGGGCTGCATTACATCTGGTCATTCACGTGCTAGCAACTTCATACATAGTGTTCCTGAAGCATCCCATGGGTTGTCACGACTCAAAAACACATGTGAATGTACTAATGTCCGTGTGTGATTAAATGGTGACACATCCCTTGATTGATTGATTGATTGAGGTGCTTTTGGTGCGGCGTGAGGTATGCCCCATTGGTGACTGATGTGGTTCATGTCATTGGTGATTGTCAATTTTTGCTCTCTGCTGAACACTTGTACCTTGTCCAAGATATCTTTATTGAGGGTTGCCTATTCGCCATTTTTGTCTTGGTGGCTCAGCAGCAAAGAATGTGAAGGAAAGGATTTGTATTCGATACTATTGGATAATTTTTTATAGCTTCAGAAACTTCTGTGGGGATTAAAATAGTACATACTCTGGCCATTAATCTTCTGACCGCCATAGACCCTTCCTAATGTCTATAAATTCGTGTTATCATAACCGAAACTCGTGGTAAAAATGTGTCCCAGTACTGAAGTGGTTAAGGGTGTGTGCCAAAGAATAGAAGAGAATGGGCCAGTAATATGGCTAGGAAATGAGTCTAGGTAAATACAATTGGAATGAGGAATGGTGTTGCACTAATTCATCACCTCACCACCACCATATACCTTTATTTTGGTGCTAAGTGACGTCAGGTGCAACACATCATGATACTCATTACTAATTGAAAATGAAAAATATCCATTCACTTTGTCACTTTTTTCAGTGTTCCAGTAAATATGAGTGTTACTACCACAGTGTTATTACTGTGCTATCCAGTCACGTCACCCTAATGTCACACACCCCCAAAATTTAGTGGAAGCAGCCTCCAATTGTATGCGATGGTGAAACCTCTGCATAAAGAGGCTGAATTAGCATCATTGCAGATAAAGTTTGTGTTTGTAAAGAAAGCTTAGAAGACAAAGTAAAGAAAAATGCAGAATTACCCTCATCGTTGATTTTGTTCGTAGTATTGATTTTCACTTTACTGCTCTCAGTAATGACAGTACTGGTTGATGCACAATGTTTTCTTACTGGTTACTTTTTACATGTTTATGTTCATTCTATATCCTGCTTGTCTGTCTGGTATTGGTAATTTGATCTAAGGCCATGACAGGGAATGAGTGACGGGATGAAGCTTGTGGTAGACTATGGAACACACTACCTGCCTCTGTATTTCCATCTCCTTATGACATGAACTCATTTAAGAGGAAGGTTTAAAGACATTCCTTTGGCTAACTCTCTCAGATCTGCTCAGGTACTTGCATCTAAGTGGGCAATTTTTTATTTATATTTTTTTGTTATATTTGGTCAGATTTTCCTTCTTATATAAAAAAAAATACACTCATACAGTCTAAGGCATCATGTGTGTTACTGGTGAAGGCCATTTGCTATAAACCTGCTCTCAGCCAGTCTCTTAATTATGATGCAGAACTAAAAGCAGAAAAGTGAAGTTGGGTTTGTGATTACCTTGTAACCTTTCCTTGGTATGTAAACCCACTCCTTTGTATACTATGGGGAGAGAGAATTAGTGTAATTAAGTAAGGGAAAAACAAATTCTGTACCATTATTAATTATCTTTTTCTTTTATTTCAGCATGTTTTGAAGTCTGATGTGCTGCTCAGCAAAGGTAAGTGTGTTGTCAGGTTGTCCTACCACAGTCATCACCACCTCTGATGTCTCACACCATTCTTGCTAAAACACTTCAATAATCACTCACTTTTCCTATTCAAGTTGAGAATCCTTTATCCAAAATTATAAGATCTGATAACCCTTTAAAATCAGG
Source organism: Callinectes sapidus (assembly GCA_020233015.1). Taxonomy (NCBI): domain Eukaryota; kingdom Metazoa; phylum Arthropoda; class Malacostraca; order Decapoda; family Portunidae; genus Callinectes; species Callinectes sapidus. Next base: position 200,395 of record JAHFWG010000178.1, on the reverse strand, counting down.
AAGGTTTTAGTGGTAAAGATTTATGAATTATTAAAAATTTAATACCACTATAAAATAGAATCTAATTAATTTTATATGTTAGTGGTATTTATTTATAATTATTAGATAATATCTGAATGTTCATCATGAATTCATGTGTATAAATATTTTTACTTCATATTTATTAACTAAATAAAAATTCTCAAAAATCTGAAATCCTTCTGGTTTAAATATTTTGAATAATGTCGTTAATCATTACAATACCTTTATTTACACTTCATCATGCACCTTCTCTTTGTCATTTCATATAACTTCATTTCAACATGATTTTCATCTATATGTTGCTATTGTTGGTGTGTGTGTGTGTGTGTTCAAAGTTTGCTCCTAGGACTGCTTTTTATGGCATTGTGAAAGACAAGTGGCACACAGTGGTGATTCTTAAAGTCTTTTGGCATTGTAAACGAATAAACACTGAAAGCTGAGTGAAAAATGAAAATGTATGAAAATATGAACTCAGTGAAAATGATTATACTGAAAGTTTTCATAGAAAATTGATATACGAAAGAAAAATATTAAAAAAAAGAAAGAATATGGAAAATTCCAAGTGAATACTAATTGAAAAAATAAAACAGTGAACAGTTGAAGAAAACAGTGAATAGTGAAGTGTAAATATGCATTGGATAATTATCAAGAAAAGTGTCCTTGTGGTGAAGTGTCCCTTGGAGTGTACCAGAGACAGTGCCAAGATGAGTGGTGCGATGGAAGCTGGTGGCACTCAGGACTACTATTCATAAGGTGAGTACACTTGTATGACTTGTACCTAACTCTTCCTTGACCCCTTCAGTACTATGACACATTTTCATATCTATTTTCGTTACTATTTGGTGATTTTATACAAGGGCAGAAACTGATGTGGGGGATGAGAATAGTGATGACTGTGGCCATTAATCTCCTGACCTCCATAGAGCTTTCTTAATGTCAATAAAATGATCTAATCATAACCAAAACTGAAAGTAAAAATGTGTCCCAGTACTGAAGGGGTTAATGACAATCTTCTACAGGTATTCTCTACAGATTTTTAAAAGCCTTTTCACTGCGGCAGCAGCAGAAACAATGTGTGAAGTCCTGAAATAGATGTATAAGTTAGGAGTGAAACAAGAATACATATTATACCAATTCCTTTCCATCATGAGATTGAATGTAGCTCTGAAACAAGTAGAAATGCCTCAGAGGGATTGGTAAATACTGTGGCCATAAGCAGCACCATCCTCTGCCAAGACTGTGCCCTCAATTTCTTTATTTTGGTGAAATTCCAATATATATATTTTATCTTTTTGTAAGAGGAATATTGACCAAAAGCAGCATCATTTACATATAGAAACAAAAAGATCACATTTGAATAACCACATGTGCTGGAACTCTTGATGGCACTGGGATTGAAATATTATAATAATGAATTTATAACCTGCATATTTATACAATTTTTACAAGTCATGAATTATTATTTATTATTTACATTCCTCTCCAGAGATCTATGATTGATCATTATTAAATGATAACAATTCTAAGTATAGCAATTGATATTTTTAGTTCAGTAATGGAACATATTTTATTATAAGTTTTGGATGTGATAGACAATTTTATTTACATTAGGAAGGGTCTATGGAGGTCAGAAGCTTAAGTATCAGAATCTGTATTATTCTAATTTCTACATGAGTTTCTGAAGCTCTAAAAGATTGCCAATTAATAAGCAGAATAAATATGAAAACACATCATGGTACTAAAGAGGTTAAGAATACACCAACACAAACCTGGACACTAAAACATAGAGGAAATAGTGAATGCAGTGTAAGAATAGCAAATTGTGAGGAGCGTGGGTGGAAAGAGACAATAAAAGGACACTAACGAGAGGAGAAGAAGAGAGGAAGGGGAAGATGAGAAACTACAAGGAGAGTGGAGAAGAATAGAAGAGAGGAAAATGAACCTCATTATCTGCGGCTGGGCTGGCAAGAGAGAGAGAGAGAGAGAGAGAGAGAGAGAGAGAGAGAGAGAGAGAGAGAGAGAGAGAGAGAGAGAGAGTAAAAAGAAAAGGAAAAAAAGTAGATTTGAAGAAAAACAAAAAGATGAAATGACGATGATGGTGTGTGTGTGTGTGTGTGTGTGTGTGTGTTTTTCTAAATCTTGTCTGGACGGTATGAAGGAGATGTTTTGAGTGTTAAGTGGCGTAAACACTGAACCTTTGTTGTTGTTGTTGTTGTTGTTGTTGCTGTTGTTGTTGTTGTTGTTGTTGTTGTTGTTGTTGTTGTTGTTGTTTTATAGCTATTACGTCATTTGTTTACACGCTATACTGGTCACGTGACTGCTCCTTATTTGGGTCTAATCGTTTAATTTTTGTTTTCTTCGTTTCTTGTTTCTTATTGCCAAATGTTCTGTATTAATTTATATTGTTCTGTATTAATTTACTTGTGCATATGTGTGTTTGTGTAGTAAATATGAGCGCTCTCTCTCTCTCTCTCTCTCTCTCTCTCTCTCTCTCTCTCTCTCTCTCGCTCGC